>PVIU01008450.1:23267-83287 GCA_004026605.1 Ondatra zibethicus
AAAAAAAAAAAAAAAAAAAAAAAAAAAAAAAAAAAAAAAAAAAAAAAAAAAAAAAAAAAAAAAAAAAAAAAAAAAAAAAAAAAAAAAAAAAAAAAAAAAAAAAAAAAAAAAAAAAAAAAAAAAAAAAAAAAAAAAAAAAAAAAAAAAAAAAAAAAAAAAAAAAAAAAAAAGCACATGAAGGAAACTATTCAAAGACCTTAAAATCAAAACAAAGGAAATAAAGAAAACATTAGCTGAAGGATTCTAGGACTTCTAGGACTGTAAAATCTAGGTAATTGAAAAGAAACTACAAACACAAATATCACCAACATCATACAAACAATGGAAGAGAGAAGCTCAGACACTGAAGATATTATAGAAAAAAATAGATTAATCTGTCAAAAAATGTTATATCTAACAAAATCGTAACAAAATATTCTAAAACTTATGGATACTATGAAAAACCAAAAATAAGAATAGTACAAACAGAAGAATCCCAGCTCAAAAACCCAGGAAACATATTTAACTAAATTATAGATGAAAACATTTTTAACTTAAAAAAGGATATGTCCATTACAGAACACAGAATAGATTAGACCACCAAAGAAAGATCAAGTTCAAATAATAATCAAAATGATAAACATACACAATAAAGAAAGAATATTAAAAGTTACAAGGGGAAAATGCCAAGGAAATACAAGTTATACCTATTAGAATCATATCTGACTATTCAACAGAGAACGTAAAATCCAGTAGGACCAGTACTGATATTTTGCAGACTCTAAAAGACCAAGGATGCCAGGCCTGACTATGACATTCAGCAAAAATATCAAGCACTAAAACTGGAGAAGACAAGATATTTCATGACAAATCAAATTTTAATAATATCTATCCACAAATATAGCCCTACAGTAGGTATCTTAAAGAAAACTCTAACTCAAGGAAGTTAGTGAGATCCATGAAAACACAGGTAGTAGATAACCACATATCAGAAGAATGGAATAAACAAAGAAAGAAAACACATACATGCACTAAACCACCATCACCAACAAAAATTAACAGGAATTAACAATCACTGATCATTAATATATCCCACTATCAATGGATTCAATTCACTGATAAAAAGATACAAGCTAACAGATGTAGAAGAAAACATAATCCATCCTTCTACTGAACAAAAGAAACACATCTTGACATTAAATATAAATATTACCTCAGAGTAAAGGGTTGGCAAAAGATTTATCAATCATATCACTCCAAGAAGCAAGTTTGTGTAGCTTTCCTAGTATCTATCAAAATAGCCTTCAAACAAAAATTAATCAAAAGATATGGAGAAGGACATTTCATGCTCATCAAAGGAAAAACCCATGAAGATGATACCTCAATTTTGAATATCTATGCCACAAATGCAAGGGCACCCATATTTTAAAGAAAACATTACTAACAATGAAATCACACATTGAAGCCCACGCAGTAATAGTGGGAGTTTCACTCTCACCAAAATCACGAAAACAGAAACCAAACAGAGAAATGATGGAACTAACAGTCATCATGACTTAAATGGACCTATCAGATATCTACAAAACATTTCACCCAAACACAAAATAATATACCTTCTTGTCCACATTTCATAGAATCTTATCCAAAATTAACCATATATTTCAGAAGCAAGTATAAACAAACTTATAAAATGAAATAACCTCTTGTATCTTATAAGACAAGCTGGATTTCAACAACAGAAACTACAGAAAACTTTTGAAATAAACTTTACTATATATAAAAACACCTCCAACATGTCAGTCACTTAATCATACATATCTCAGTAATTTACCTGTCTCTAAAAATTTTATATCTTTAACTTTTATGCCATTTCTGCACTACTTCCTTCAAATCAGAAAATTGTACTTGCTATCATTTCTATGAATTTATCATCTTACATTTCCATTTCCCTAATGAACTCATTTAAATGATAGTTCATTGTTCATGTAAGTTAACATTTAATTACATAAGATTCAAGTTTAGATATATAGAAAGACAGAAATGTAGATAGATAAGTAGGTAGATAAACTTATAGAAAATAGATATTTAAATTGATGTATAGATAGACACATACATACATAAATACATATATAGAGATAAAGAGATAGATGATAGATACTGAGAAAGTTTCTCTTTCTGCTCATTTAGAAATTATTTGGTTTGTTTTTAAATAATGCAAAATGGTCCTAATAGTTTAATTAGCTTTTCTAAAAAATTTCATATCTGAGATGTCTTGGAACTGACAATGACCAGTAATTATATAAATAATGTTTTGATTTAATTTTATAAATTAATATCCAATTATCAATATAATGTTTGTTTAAAATATTTTAAAATATTGTTTCCTTATATAAATTGTTAAGTACACAAATATATTTATTTATTTAATTTATTTATTTATTTGTGTATGTGTGTATATACAGTCTTTCCTCTTTTCTCATTTCTAAATTCAGTATACCTTTTAGTATTTAAGATAAAGACTATTTGAATAAAATTCTATTATTTTGTATAGCTTAAACTTTTAATCCTTAAATACAGTTTTGCTGTAGACTCTTTGTTTAATAGTGATTTCCTTATTCATATTTTCATTACTTTTTTCTAGCTTATTGAATAGGAAGAGAAATAGCATACTGATGCATGAACAAGCAAATTGTTTTATAAAATATAAGCAGAAATACATTTTGTTTGCTATTTCTGTGAATAATTCAAATCAATTATAAAATTCTGTTAACTAGTAACAAGCATGTTTTCAGATATTGTGGTTAAATTGCATTGAGAAAAAGAAATAACATTGGAGTTCTACTTCAGTAATGCAATAATAATTTCATTGTTCTCTTAAGAACTTTTATCCACTTCAATCCTATTTTCACACATTTTAAGATTAATTGCTTTGGCCCTGCTCCTGTACTGAGGAGATCCATCCAGAGGGGTAAGTGTGTGCCTACCAGGCAGGCCAGTCCCAGGAACAGAGTACAGGCCCCTTCCAGCTCCTGCAGCAGGGGCTTCTTTGTTCCACACGACCCTGCGCCCCCCTCCCGCCCCCAAGCCCGCCCTTTTGTCTGCAAGGTCTTTGGCCCAGCACGAGTTCCTGCTACTGTACTGAGGATATCCATCCAGAGGGGTAAGTGTGTGCCTGCCGGGCAGAGAGTTCCGGGAACTGAGTACAGGCACCCTCCATTTCCCTAAACGTTTCTGGCCATTCAGCAGGGCATCTCCCCGGCTACTGGCTTTCTCCATTTCCCCATTCCATCTTGCCCCTAAGCACTCCTTTCCATTTGTGGGGTACTAGGATCCTCCAACTCAGCCTGCCTCTCGGCTGAGGGTCTAGGAAGCCAGTGGGGAGTACTCCTGCTGTAGGAGCTTCTTTGTTCCACCTGACTCTGCCCCCCTCAAGCCTGCCCTTTTGTCTTCCAGGTCCTTGGTCAGCAAGAGTCCCTGCTCCTGTACTGAGGAGATCCACCCAGAGGGGTAAGTGTGTGCCCACCTGGCTGGATGGTACCAGGAATGGAGTACAGGCCCCTTCCATTTCCCTAAACATCTCTGTCCGTTCAGGGAGGTGTCTCCCTGGCTACGAGCTTTCTCTAGTTACCCCATCCCATCTTGCCACCAAGCACTCCTTTCCATCTGCAGGGTCCTTAGATCCACCAGCACAGCCTGCTTCAGGGTGGAGGGGACCTGAGAGCCAGCTCCACTGCTGAGGGGTCCTAAGAGGGCAGACGAAGAAAATCCCCCAGGTATACAGTCAGTCACAGCAAAGATTGGACCAAGACACCAAGATACTCCTGGCCACATCTGAAGGAAGAGATGGGCAGGTGCCAATTCAAGAATTCCTCCAAGAACCTGAAAAGCAACATGACAACACCAGAATCCAGTGAAGACGCAACAGGAAGACTTGAACACCCTAATCCAGAAGAAGTAGAAGAAATCGAATTTAAAGGTAACATTATGAAAAGGATAGAGGCCCTGAAACAGGATGTGAAAAACTCCTTTAAAGAAATGGAAGAGAAGACAAACAAAAAGTTAGAAGAAATTAATAAATCCCTCAAAGATACCTAAGAAAACCAAGAAAAAGCAATCAAACTGGTAGAGGAAATAGTTTAAAACTTGAAGACCGAAATGGAGGCAAAAAAGGAAACAGAAACCGAGGGTAGGCTGGACATGGAAAATTGGGTAAATGAAACGGAACTACAGTGACAAGTATAAACAACAGAATACAAGAAATAGAAGAAAGAGTCTCAGGTGCTGAAGATCCTATAGAAGAAATAAACTCATTGATCAAAGAAAACAGCAAATCCAACAAATTCTTAACACAAAACATCCAGGAAATCTGGGACACCATGAAAAGACCAAACATAAGAATAATAGGGGTAGAAGAAGGAGAAGAATTATAGCTCAAAGGCCCAGAAAATATATTCAACAAAATTACAGAAGAAAACTTTCCCAACATAAAGAAGGATATTCTTAGGATGGTACAAGAAGTATACAGAATACCAAATTGGCTGGATCAAAAAAAAAAAAAACAAAAAACAAAAAACAAAAACTGTCCCCTCAGCATATAATAATCAAAACACAATACATACAGAATAAAGAAAGAATATTAAGAGCAGCAATAGGAAAAAAGTCAAGTAACATATGAATGTAAACCTATCAAATTATACCTGACTTCTCTATGGAAACCATGAAATTACAGACCAATCTCACTCATGAACATCAACGCAAATATTCTCAATAAAATACTGGCAAACCAAATCCAAGAACACATCAAAAAAATTATCCATTATGATCAAGTAGTCTTCATCTTAGAGATGCAGGGCTGGTTCAACATAAGAAAATATAACAATGTAATCCATCATAAAATAAACTGAAATAAAAAAAAACATATGATCATTTCATAAGATGCTGAAAAAGCATTTGAAAAAATTCAACACCCCTTTATGATAAAGGTCTTGGAGAGATTAGAGATACAAGGATCATACCTAAATATAATAAAAAGCAATATACAGCAAGCCAACAGGTAACATAAAATTTAATGGGGAGAAACTTAAAGCCATTCCACTAAAATCAGGAACAAGACAAGGCTGTCCACTCTTGCCATATCTTTTCAATATAGTGCTTGAAGTTCTAGGAATACCAATAAGAAAACATAAGGAGATCATGGGGATTCGAATTGGAAAGGAAGAAGTCAAACTTTCGTTATTTGCAGATGATATGATAGTGTACATTAAGTGACCCCAAGAACTCTACCAACGAACTTCTACAGCTGATAAATACCTTCAGTAATGTGGCAGGATACAAGATCAACTCAAAAAAAAAAAAATCAGTAGCCCTCCTATACACAAACGATAAAGAAGCAGAGAGGGAAATCAGAGAAACATCACCTTTCACGATAACCACAAATAGCATAAAGTATCTTGGGGTAACACTAACCAAGAAAGTGAAAGATTTATTTGACAAGAACTTCAAGTCTTTGAAGAAAGAAACTGAAGAGGATACCAGAAAATTGAAGTATCTCCCATGCTCTTGGATTGGTAGGATTAACTTCTTAAAAATGGCAACTCTACCAAAGGTGATCTATAGATTCAATTCAATCCCGATCAAAATCCCAACAAAATTCATCTCAGACCTTGAAAGAACAATAATCAACTTTATATGGATAAACAAAAAACCCAGGATAGCCAAAACAATCATATAAAATAAAGGTATTTCTGGAGGCATTATCATCCCTGACTGCAAACTCTATTACAGAGCTACAGTAATGGAAACAGCTTGGTATTGGCATAAAAACAGAGATGTTGACCAATGAAATAGAATTGAAGACCCAGATATTAATCCACTAACTTACGAACACCTGATTTATGACAAAGGAGCTAATATTATTCAATGGAAGAAAGAAGGCATCTTTAACAAATGGTGCTGGCATAACTGGATGTCAACCTGTAGAAGAATGAAAATAGATACATACTATCACCATGCGCAAAACTCCAGTCCAAATGGATTAAATACCTCAATATAAATCTGGCCACACTGAACCTGATAGAAGAGAAAGTGGGAAGTAGTCTACAACACATGGGCACAGAAGAACACTTCCTATGTATAATCCCAGTAGCACAGAAAATAATAGCAACGATAAATAAATGAGACCTCCTGAAACTGAGAAGCTTCTGTAAAGCAAAGGACACTGCCATTAAGACAAAAAGGCAACCTACTGAGTGGGAGAAGAACTTCACCAGCCCTGCATCAGACAAAGGCCTGGTCTCCAAAATATATCAAGAACTCAAGAAACTAGACATTAGAATAACACAATTAAAATATGGGGTACTGAACTGAACAGAAAATTCTCAACAGAAGTTCAAATGGCTAAAAGATACCTAAGGTCATATTCAACTTCCTTAATGATCAGGGAAATGCAAATCAAAACAACTTTGAGATACCATCTTACACCATCTTACACCTATCAGAATGGCTAAAATAAAAAACACCAATGATAACCTATGCTGGAGAGGATGTGGAGTGAGGGGAACACTCATCCATTGCTGGTGGGAATGCAAACTTGTGCAACCACTTTGGAAACCAGTGTGGTGGTTTCTCAGGAAACTGGGAATAACCTACCTTAAGATCCAGCAATACCACTCTTGGGAATAAACCCAAGATATGCTCATTCATACTACAAAAGCATTTGTTCAACTATGTTCACAGCAGCATTATTTGTAATAGCTAGTACCTGGAAACAACCTAGATGCCCCTCAATGGAAGAGTGGATAAAGAAAGTGTGGCTCATATACACATTAGAGTACTAGTCAGCAGTAAAAAAAAAAAAAATGACATCTTGAATTTTGCACCCAAATGGATGGAAATAGAAAACACTATCTTGAGTGAGACAACCCAGAATCAAAAAGATGAATATGGTATGGACTCACTCATAAGTGAATTCTAGCCAAAAACAAAGGACGTTGAGCCTATAGTTCGTGATCCTAAAGAAGCTAAATAATAAGGTGAACCCAAAGAAAAACATATGTAGATACTCCTGGAAATTGGAAACAGACAAGATCATAGGGCAAAAGTTGGAAGCATGGGGGTGGGGTTGGGGTGGGGGGAAGGGAAGAGGGAGAGAGAGGAGAGAGAAGGGGAGGATTGGGAAGAGCTTGGGGAGTGGGATGGTTGAGATTGAGGAAGGGCAGATACGGAAGCAGGGAAGAAGATATTTTAATTAAGAGAGCCATTTTAGGGTTGGCAAGAGGCTTGGCTCTAGTGGGGTTCCCAGGTGTCTATGGGGATGTCCCCAGCTATGTTCTTGGGCAATAGAGGAGAGGGTGCCTCAACTGGCCTTGTCCCATAGCCATACTGATGAATAGCGATGGATGGAGATAGAGACAGGGACCCACATAGGAGCACTGGACTGACTACCCAAGGTCCAGTTGAAGAGCAGAAGGAGGAAGAAGATGAGCAAGGAAGTCAGGACCGCAAGGGGTTGGTCCACCCACTGAGACATTGTGACTGATGTAATGGGAGTTCACCAAGGCCAGCTGGACTGGGACTAAATGTGATCAAACAGGATTCTCTGAATGTGGCTGACAATGGGGGCTGACTTAGAAGCCAAAGATAATGGCACTGGGATTTGATTCTACTGCACGGACTGACTTTTTGGGATCCTAGTCTGTTTGGATGCACACCTTCCTATGCCTGGATGGAGGGGGTAGGGCCTTATACTTCCCACAGGGCAGGATACCCTGCACTCTCTTAGGACTGGAGGGGGGAAGGGGGGAGCGGGAAGGAAATAGAAGGAGGGGAGGAGGTAGAAATTTTGAATGGTATTATTTATAAAGCAATAAAAAAGAAACAAAAAAGGCAGCCAAAATCTAAAACCCACAAAAAAATAAATAAAAATAAAAAAGGCAACAAATGAAAAAAAACAAAAAAAGATTAATTACTTTGAGTTTTTATGTAACATGGATAAATCATTGCATTATTCATTGAAGTTCCAGATAAATTTAATGTGTGTGTAGTGGTAATCCTTGCAACTTATTGAAAGAGATATCACACTTGAAATTTTCCAAATTTTTGAAGAGAATACAGTATTATTAAAAATAGAAATATCACACCATGTATATATTCTGTTTTAGGCACATAGAGTGATTTATCAAGCATTTTGTGAAGCCCTCAATGATACTGCTAAATCGACACTGTAGTGTTACAGCATGTGTTTCTTGTGCCAGTATAGTGATGATCCTCTTGTATTAATAACCTGTAGTGACTTGGCTCATTGAACCACCAAAATTTTCAAGAGGTTTTTATTCCATAGTAAAATATTAAGATACTAAATACTTTTTGAAAAACTCACTTCTATATTTTTTAATTTTAATAGGATTTATATAAAAAATTCCACTGCATTCAACAGTTGGTAAGATATATTTTCAGTTTCTATTGAAGGTATTTGCTACCTAATTGATACTTTGATGTTGTCTCTGTAACACTCTCTCTGAGGATGTTCTATAGAGCACATTAACACTCTTAAGAGCCATGATAGGTCAAGCATCTGTAAGCCATTAATGCATAGCAGATAATGGCTGTCTTTGAAAATATTTATTTTCAAATCAAATAATATGCTGATTATTAAAAATGCCATCCTAAATAGGTATAAAGCAGTCAGTAACTCCACAACCATCAGAAGAAAAGATCAGATACTATCTTCTCTTCCTGTTGAAATTGTCTTTTCCCAGGTGGTCAATTGCACTTGTCAGCTGTTATTTTGGAAAATGTACAGAATTTAATACATGATGTATATCAAACTAACTACATTAGGAATGTACCAGATGTCATCATGGCGTCCGCCCAACATCATCTTCTGGGAAAAGCAAGTTCCAAATGCAGACAGACTACGATTAGCCTGAAAGAATGATGATAAGTCTCACCATCTGTTGCATATTTTACAACTAATTGTGATTTGTTTTTTCTAAAATGCACATTTTCTTTGTTATATGAAAAACAAAATATCATGATACATCCTTCACCTTGTTATGACACATAGAGGCACATTCTTATGCATTGGTTTTCAAGGAAACAGAACATGTATATATATTATACCTGAGTACACTATATATAGGTATATTATTATACATAATAAAAGTATATCATGCATGTATATTATTATAAGAGTATGTATATTATATAACAAAAAATGTATTAAAATAAAGTTAAATATTCTGTTCAAAATTTTATTGTTCTTTTAGTTTATTCTGATATAGTGTTCCTATTTCTTTTTTATTTATTACTAGTCAAAATGTTGAGTATAAACATGATTAAACTGATTATCCAAACTGTTCTTGAAGTTATTTAAAAGTTGAGAAACTTTCAGATTTTTGTATGATGAAAAGGTTATCATCTCTATTCTATATTATAATTTTAACATAGTTATACTGTAATGCCTTATTTTATTTTGATAACTTAAACAGTTCCTGATTTAAAAAAATCATGAGATTTTTCAACTCAACTTTGGTCAAAAGGTTTATTTATGGTTCAGCTTACATTCTCTTTTCTTGCTTTTATTTATTCTCTGAGAAATTCATAAAATATATTTTTACTATATTTGTTCTCATCATGGATCCCACCCAGAGCTTCAAATCCTATCACCCAACTTAATCTTCTATGTCTCTTTTTATAAAAGAAGAAAAAGAAAGAAAACAAAAGAAAGAAAAAATTCTCATGTGTATATGCCCATTTTTACTTGGAAAACATCATTTTTCTTAAAATTTCAGATCAACTCTGGCTCTCACAATGTTCTTGCACCTTCTACCATAGATCCCTGAGCACTGAGTGAAGAGATATAATAAATATACATTCAGGGCTTAAAATTCCCAAATCTCTCACTATCCACAACCTGTTCAGTTTTCGGTCTCATTGCTCATTACCATCTACTGCAAGAAGCTTCTCTTAGGTTTGAGAGAGGTAGTGATTTATGTGTACAGGAAATTGTCATTATAAATAATTTTATTGATATGTTCCTTTATGATAACAATAGTACAATTTCTAATGGATCAGACAAATATCTAGTCTCAGGTTAATGGATTCATTAAGAATAAGAGGTATGGACTGTTAGCTGATGGTGGACGGTATCTTACTTATGGTTCCTAGATCCTGTCTAGGCCTCTATTAAAGTGGGATCCAAGATATGGAATCAGGGAGAGGGGTGCAGTCTGGTATCAGTGGGCAGGTTTACAGGGGTTTATGGGAGGTGAGGGATGTCTCACCTGGGATTACTAGATACTGCCTGGCCTATACTAAAGCCCAAAACTTCTTCCAAAATAGTAGGCAGGAATATGGAGCCCAGGGGTAGGAGTCCAGTTTGTGTTTACTGGACAAGCTTAAAGTGGTTTAATAGGTTTGGGTCCCTAGACCTGGCCTGGCCTTTGGTAAAGCCAAAATATTCCAAAGTAGTAGGCAGGGATATGGAGCCTAAGGTTGGAGATGCAGTTTGGGGTGTAAGAAGAGGGAGGGATAAAGAAGGGCTAGGAGGAGAGAAGGAAGGGGAAACTGTAAGTGGGATGGTAAATAATAAAAATTACATGAATAAATTTATTTTTAAAGGAATATGAAATTGAGGGTTCCAACTCACTGTCTGAGATTTGGATGCAAAATAAACTTCTGCATACTCCCTTAATATTTCCTACAATTGTAATGGGGGTTTAGCTCACAGTTGCACCTGTTACTCACAGGATTTATAGCTGTGTAACATTGATCATATAACATATTCTAACAAAATTGCTGTATAAGTTTAGAACAATATTCTTCCACAAAACAGAAAGACTTAGAAGTAGGCAAATTCCTAAATATATATTACCAACCAAAAATAAAACCAGAATATATAAGCAATGAAACATCCATAACAAACAAGGATATTAAAGCTTAGAAAATAATTTTTTCTCAAAAAGGCAAATCAATGAGCAGGTAAAGTCACCACAAATATTACCACATCTCTAAGAAAGTACTAATACTAATCCTTTTCAAAGTGATTCATCAAATGATAGGGAGAAATACAAGACTCATTCTGTGAAGACAGTATTATATTCTCAGCAAAAGGGGCTATAACACAATCAAAGAGAGGTTAGGTAGATGTACTTTCCACATAAGCATGAGGACCATACATCAATCTCAAGTTCCCATACACACATCAATCAAAGTGGCTTGTGCATAAATCCCTCACAATAGGGAGGCAGTGTGTGTGGATTCCTGTGACTTTCTATCCAGACAATCTAGTACAATATGTGAGTACCTTGTTTGTTGTAAGTCTATGTCTCAAAAAGTATGGTAGATAATGACTGAGGAAGTCACTAGATTATAATTTCTCACATTTAAAATGGTGAAAGTATAGCTGAACATACACACACATTACACACACACACACACACAAGAAAGCTTTAAACCAATTCTTTTGATAAACATGAATACAAAATGTATCAATCCAATACTGTAAACTGAATTTAGTAATGCAGGAGGAAGATATTATGCATCATGATAAAGATGAATTCACTCCAGAAATGAAAAGACCTATTTTTAACAAATTAAAAATAGGACAGATATTATGTGATAACATGATGAGATGAAAAGATATTTGACACAATTTTAAAATACTTCATCGGAAAAATGAAGAAACACTATAAATTTAAAAAGTCATGAAAATAACTGTTTACGAACTCCTATTGAAAAATTATAATAAGGTTCTGGTATTTAACTAAGATGTAAAGCAAGGAACTCTGCTCTATCATTTTAACTTACTATGCTGCACACAGTTTTAGCTAAATCATTACGTTCGGAACTGGAAATAGAATGAAAAAGTGTTGTAAGGAGGTTGCTTGTTCATCCTGGCCAACCAGAACCAAAATGATTATACAGAAATTGTATTATTTAAATTACTTCTTGGCCTATTAGCTCTAACTTCTTATTGGCTAGCTTTTACACTTTAACTTAACCCATCTCCATTAATCTGTGCCTCACTAGGAGGGTGTGACCTACCAGCAAATTATGGTATCTATCTCCAGTGGGACTACATGACTTCCCTCTATTCTGCCTACCTTCTCGAGCATTCAGCTTAGTTTTCCCCACATACCTCTATTCACTGCACAGGCCCAAAGCAGTCCTTTATTAACCTATGCATAAAGAGGGTAATCCCACATCAGAAAATGATAGTCATATGAGAAAAAGAGATCAAATTATCTATATTTTCAGATATTATGATCTTATATATAAATACAATCAAATAAGCCATCAGAAAACACTTTTTTTTTGGTCTTTTGAGACAGGGTTTCTCTGTGTAGCTTTGGAGTCTATCCTAGAATATGCTATGTTGCCCAGGATCACCTCAAAATCAGATAGCCACTTTCCTCTCCTTCCTGAGTACTGGGATTAAAGGCAAGTGCTGCCACCACCACCAGGCAAAAAACAAACAAACAAAAAATGTCTTATATTGGATAAACATATACAGCAAAGAAACTGGTTATAAAATCAACATACAAGAATCAGTAATCTTTCCATTCTCCAATATCTTGCTCAGAAAGAATTTGGCAAGGTGAGGTTGGTGTCCAACTAACAAAAGCTTCAAAAATAAAATGCATAGAGGATGGAGGGCACCAGGTTTACAAAGCCCTCTGAATCAAATAAGCAATGTGCATATGAGCTCACAGAGACTGAAAAAGCAAGTTAAGGACCTACAGAGTACTACATCAGGTCTTCTGTATATATATTATATCATTAGCATAATTTTTATGAGACTCCTGACTCAGAATAAGTGGGTCCCTGTCACTGTGGCTGCCTTTTGGGCATTCTTCCACATGTTGAGTTGCCATGTCTAAATTCAATATGATTGTTTTTCTTTATCTTATTATATTTTATTTTGTCATGTTAAAAAATACTGTAGTCGTATCAAAGAGTTCGACTATAGCTCAAAATTGAGTATAACAAAAGTTTATTTATTTGGAGATAAACTCACAGGAAGGGTAGCTATCTGCAGTCTTCTGCATGTGCTGGGAATTCGAAACTGAATCTAGCAAGAAAAGGGGCCGTGGTATGCTTTTGTTCTGCACTTATTGTACTTAAGATTATGCCCAAAGTGGGCTTGTATCTTAATGGTTCTTGGCTGAAGGAGTTCCCACAGCATCATATTTTAAGAAACTTAGGAATAAATCCCAAACAAATGAGATGAAGGAATCCTAAAAAGAAAGCTATAAAATACTAAATAAATAAATAAAAAGGGATAATAGAAGGGGAAAAGATCTTCCTCAGCTAGATTGGCAGAACCAATACTGAGAAATGGCTTTATTGCAGAGAGTTAACAAATCTGACACAATCCCACCAAAATTGCAATGGCTTTCTTAGTAAAATTATTTAGCAAGCTCTGTAACTCATAGTAAATTTTTGAAAAGGTTGTTAATATCCAAAGCAAGCATATATAGAAAGGGCAATGTGGGATGCATCACAATACCTGATCTCAAATTGTGGTATACAGAATAGTGATGAAAACAGTATGGTCACTGTGAGAAACAGGCATATAGACAAATATAATAGAGCTGAGGAACAAGAAACATAGCCACAAAGCTGTGGCTAGATAATCTTTGACAAAAAATCAAAATCATACATTGGAAAAAATAATGGTCTCTTCAATGAATTGCATTAAGAAAACAAATATCCAAACTGAGAATAATGACACTAGATCTTTGTTGCTTAGCCTATAAACACAGATTAAAAATATAAAATCTAAGACTGCAACTTCTAGGCAAAATTTGTGATGTGCTGTCATAGGCAATGGCTAACTGGACATAGCCCCATTAGCTCAGGAAATAATGCCAATAATTGAAAAATAGTGTTATTCAATCCAAAATCTTCCATAGAGCAAAGAAAACAATTAGAGAGTGAAGCAATGGTTTAATGAATGGGACAAAATTGTGTCCAAGTATAGATTTTGTAAGGAATTAATTTCTTGGATCAATGAAAAACTCCAAAAATTAAACACACCCAAAATAATTTGACCAATTATTGACCTCCTGAACTGACTAGGAAGTCTACAAAAGTATAAACTGGAATGACCAATAAACATTAGAACAAATATTTAATATCAATCATCATCAGAAAAATTACAAATTAAAATTTCTTTGTAATTCTATTTCATATCAGTCAGAATAAGTAAAAATGTCATGAAATTGGAAGAAATGAGAGGTATATAAGAAGTTTTGGAGAGGGGAGAAGGAAGGGGTAAATGATATATTATTATATTAAAAAGTAAATGATAAATTTATTTAATAAAGAAAACAAATGAGAATACATACTAGCATAGCAATATTGAATATTTTAAGTTTTATACAATAGCCCATGGAGAAGACAAGTGTTCATTCTTTTGTAAACAGCATACTTGATTTCTATGGACAGAACACTAAAGCCTAATCATCAGATAGAGGTCCTTCATCACCAAAGTGACCAAATTTCAACATTTATTTTGAAGGAAACACATCAATGTAATAATGTATACCAAATTATCAAGTCTAAGATAAAGAATTGTAACTTTGACAAACTAGTGGCTACAAAGCATATTTCAATTTTATTTTAAACTTGAAAAAACATTTCTGATGCTTTCAGAGTCATCATCTACTTAATATAATGCATTACAAAAGTGATTTTTGCAGGTGACTACACAGGTTAATATAAATGGGATAATTTAAGATGTAAGAGATAGCTAGGACTATGCCTATGCTATTGGCCACAAAGTGTTGCAATTAATATAGTTTCTGTGTGATTATTCTGGTCTGAGCAGTCAGAAAATAAATTGTCTCAATTTACAATTTTGTTTTTCTAATTGTCTGTCATCAGGCATTTTATATACATGAAGTGTGTTACCAACATTTTCCTGTAGGTTACTTTGTCTTTAAATCTGAAGTCCAACAGTGATGAAAGAACAAAAATAATCAAATACAAATCATCTTTGTGTACTCTGGATTCACAGGTTATTTCTTAGTTTTTATCTTAGTCACTTCACTTTTGTCCATTCTTGATTTCCTACTATGTTGCCTGAACACCTTTAACAAAATAAGAGTTCAAAAGCTCATAAGAAATACCTAAATACTTCCCAGCATTACATGAAATCAAGTCATTGAGAATCATTTCAAAACAGCCAGACTAGTTACACAATTTTAATCAAATTCTGGATGATACATTAGGAAGCCCTCAATTAAATTAATGGAGTAAGTTCAATCCCTTTACTCAATTATTCAATGCTACTACTAATAGTTATACATTTATAATCAAATTCTGATTGATGTGTTTTGGAAAACTCAATTTAAATTTGAAAATGTTGGACAAATCTTGGAGTTTTAGGCCAACCAGGCAGAAAAAGGCCAGATTTCAGTTAGGATATAAGAATGATAAATTAACAGAGCAACTCAAATTAGAAATAGAGATGCCTTTTTCAACACTACAGCTTAGCTATGACTAAGTCCAACCTCACCCTGATCCTGCCTTGCTTTCTTTCAGGATGCAAATTAAATCTTCTCTAGGAGAATTATGGTATCATACAGATTATCAAATGAACTTGTAAAATATATGAACATCACCATCTCTTGAAGAAATTTTTCATTTTTAAAAATTGTTTTTACATTTTGTTTTTCAAGAATTACATACAATGACTTTGGATCATATTCACCCTACTTATGTTAGTTAGAATTTCTATTTCTGAGAAGAGACACCATGACCATGGTAACCCTTAGAGAGGAAAAATATTTAATTGGGGTGGCTTAAATTTTCAGAGGTTTAGTTCTTTATTGTCATGGTGTGACATGGTGGCATGCAGGCAAATGTGATACTGCAAAAGTAGCCAAGTGTCCTACATATTGACTTTCATACTAAAGGAAATTGTCTAAGATACTGGGTGGTATCTTGAGCATATATGAGACTTCAAAGCCTGCCTCTACAGTGATGCACTTCCTCTAACAAAATCACACCTACTACAACATATCCATACCCGCTAATAGTGCCATTCCCTTTGGAGGCAATTTTTTATTCAAACCACCACAATCTCTCCTCCAGATCTTTCTAGATTTACACCCCTTTCCTTTTTGTCAAAATTTGTGTTCTTTTTCTCTATATATAGGGCAATAATTGTTGCTAAAATATTCTTGGATGCCTGACCTTCCATTGAAGCATGGTAAACTTATCAGGATCTACACTTTTATAAAAAAATGGACCCTTTCTCCCTCAGATCATAACAATAGTGAATAAACTATCTACTGGGGTGAAATATACTTCAAAATTCTGTTCTCCATGCCACTATTAAGTCTTTCTTAGACTTGCACCTACCTTGTGCATGATGTCATAATTACTGTGGCTTCATATATTCTTCATATATGTGCATCCAGATAACATTTTTTCCTCACAGTCTTCCACTGTGACTGCCTCTTAGAGTCTTTAAATCCCCTATTTCTTTAAAATATAAAATTATTAAGTATTTTTTCTTTTTCTTTTTAAGTTTTTTATTTTACTTTTACTTTTATTTTATTTTACCCTAAATTTCTCATAGATTTTTTTTGCAATGCATGTTAATCATATCTTCTACCCTACTTTCTCCATGCTCCTCCCCATAACCCACCTTTCTCAATATAACCTTTCCAGTTTCAAATATTATTTTTTCTTAGATAACCTGTTGAGCTCTAACAGTGCTTCAGAAGTGCTTGGCTGTAAGATTATAAACTTGTTGGTGGTAACTCATTAAAGAAAAGTGCCTTTCCCTTACAAGTGTAAGAAATCACTTACGATGAATAACACCAGAGTTGCCACACCCATGCCAGAAGCTTTGCTGACTTGATCTTATGGACAACTTGGGCACATAACTTCACTTGTCATAAAACCATGTGTATAAGAACAATATCATATTCAGAAGACATTTCACAGCACTCCTCCTCATCTACATCATATGGCTCTTGCATTCTTTCCACTGTTATGTTTATTGGTTCCTGAACATTAAAGGTTGTGGGTCTCTACAGGTGTCCCATCCACTCTTGAGTGCTCACAAATATTTGATCTCTGTTTCACAAGAAATGTTGAAAGAAAATTTTGATAAACTCTTTAATTTAATTTTTAGTAATGGGATTTTATGGGGAAATTTTCAGTGTAAACAGTATATACAAGAAAATGCAAGCCTATTCGAATATTTACACTTGAAAATATTTAATATATAGTAACTACATTATTTATATTTGTGCAACTGCATAAATATTTCTTATATATTATTATAAATTAAAGCATATTTATATAGATATTTATATAGAGATAAATATTTGTTATGATAATATAACTATAAATTAACTTAACAGGCAACGCGATTTTATAGGATATGGAGGATCAATATAATATTTGATATTGTTTATTTCAATCTGTATATAGATATACTATTAATCTTCTTTGGTGATTTGATCATTTATTCTCCTGCCTGAAATTACATGTGTGTAGTCCCTTAAAGTTCTTATAGAAACTCATCTTCATTATCTTACATTCAGTTTTCAAGGAACACTGATGAGGCCATTTCTAAGCACCGAAAGGTAGAAGTATTTTAAATTTAGTTTGTTATTTTATAATTTCAAATATGCAAATAATATACTCTCATTACACTCAGGACCTACTCCTTTTAATGAACCCTCTCTCCATAAATTTTCCTTTTACATATGCTTGTTTTTGGTTTTGTTTTTGATTGATTGAGCTTAACCAGTGTGCCCTGCTTAAACATGGCATTGGAACTATCGCCTGAAGCCAGATAGATTCCTCAGTTGGTAGACTCTGAGGACAATGACTGTCCATTCCCAGGACTGATCAATAGTTAATAGGTCTATAAGGAGGTATGTCCCTATGAACTCATCCAAGATCCATAATTAACTCTTGGCAAAACTCATCTTGTTCATGCCCTGTGCTGGCATCACTAGCTGCTGGGAGATTATGAAAAAAGTTTGTGCCATATGCAGAGTACAAAAATTCCCATCTAATCTACTTATCTTGGAGTTCTTAAATTCATCCTGATCAGTCAACAGTGATGCACCCTGAGCCTTAGAAGGGAAGGTATAAATGTCTTGATATAACCTAAAATCTTACTATCTATGATCTAACTTTCATAGTATCAAAAATTACTATGCAAACTGCCAAGGAAGGCAAACAATCTATAATAGTCCTATAGAGTTGTGATATCAAAGAACTATAATAATGACCAGCATAGGAAGATCCCTAAAAGTGCAATAGTGGTACTCATTCATTGAACTCAAAATTGCTATGAAATTGTTCTTAAAAAAACACTCAAGGGGAAAGAAATCATGCCTATTACTAGAAATCCAGCAAACTAACCAGGTTTAATAAAAATCTTTGATTTTAGAAGAGAAACTATTATGGTTTATTAGATCACCATAATCCTTAAACTATCCAAAAATTTATGCTTATACTTACAGATAGCTATAGTTTTTAATCTCTCATTTAAAAATAAAATAAAAAAGCTTTTCTTTACAGATAACCATGATCATTTAATGGGATCACTGGTTTTCTTTTTTAAAATTTATTTCTATTTTTACTTTATGTAAATTTTGTGTGTGTATTTGTGTGTGTGTGTGTGTGTGTGTGTGTGTGTCTGTAGATTGAGAGTATTGAGATAAAGAATTATCTGATCCCCCACAAGCAGCATTTTTGACTGTTGGGAGATACACAACATTTATGCTCCAAATGGAACATGGGATCTCTGGAAGAGTAGAAGGAAATGTTCTTCATTGCAGTTCCAAATTCAAAGCCTCATCAGTGTTTGTTTATTTATGTTAATTTTGAATACTGTGTAGACTCTACATATCAGTGTTCTGTTGGATGTGTAGTAGGCAAAGTTGCTCTCCATTTTGTACACTGTCTTGTTATGATGGAAGGTTTCATTTGCTACAATGAAACTTTTAAATTTTATTAAGTCCTATTTTTTGACAATTGTCCCTATTTCTCTACTAGAGTCTATTTCAAAGTCTTTGATTTTACCAAATCTTGTAGACCAACAATGTTTCCAGTTTTATGTTATGGTTTTTAATCTGTAATGCTTTGATTTGTTTTTTCCTGTTATTGAAGTTTTTTTTCATAAGATATACTCTGATCACAGTTTACTTCCCCTATAACCCTCCTAGTTGCTCCCCACTTATCTTTCCATCCAGATTTACACCCTTTCTCTCCCTGGAGAGAAAACAAACAGGCATCTAAGTAATAATGATAAAATAAATCAACACCACCCAAAATTTAGAATATGACCAAAAAGCCAAAGAAGATAAAGAGACAAAGAAAGAATACAAGAAACACATATAAACACAGAGATTGCAGCAATATGCTCAGGGATTGAACATTTCAGCAGCAATACATTACTCAGTGGCTTTCGGTTGGTAATAGCTTTTGGGTTATGCTGTGGGACAATAGCCTTGTACTCTGTAATGATTTGAATATTTGTCATCTGTACTTGTTTAATAAAATGCTAATTGGTCAGTAGCCAGGCAGGAAGTATAAGCAGGATGACCAGAACAGGAGAATTCTGGGTAGAGGAAAGATTCAGTCTGCAGTTGTCACCCAGACACAGAAGAAGCAGGATGAGAATGCCTCACTGATAAAAGGTACCTTGTGACTAACACGGGCAAGAATTATGGGTTGATGTAAGATGTAAGAATTAGTTATTAAGAAAGCTGAGCTAATCAACCAACCAGTTTATAATTAATGTAGGCCTCTGTGTGTTTTTTGAGACTGAATGACTGAAGGACTGGGTGGGACAGAAACCTCTGTCAACTAATGGTGTCCAAGGTGGACAACTACATCCACATAAAACCTGGCAGAGCTTAGGAAGTAATATAAGACACAAAGGAACAGAATTAAGCATGGCTTCTTGGTAGCAGCATTTTCTCAGGTGGGCACTGGTTGCTTTAAATGAGGCAACTGCATCTCATTTAAGAGAGACTTTCTGACTGATCTTTAGCTGCAAAAACCTTGCAGCTATTTTAAGGGGTCCCATCACCAAACACTTAAATGTTTTTTAAAGAATAGCTGACAGCATGCTTCTTGGTGGAGGCGGGTACCTTAAACCTACATAGAGTTGTAATAAACATGACTCTGGCAAGTATCTCCAACATAAAGATAGATTCTCAGAAAGCTAAGGAATGGGGTGGATTCAGAGGTCAAAGTCACGGCTTTAATCAAAGTCATATTGCTCAGCAAATTAAAGACTCATGTGGCTAGAAAAAGAAAGCTATACAGTAAAGATTGACTCAGATGAAAAAATCCTCTAAATGGTTTACACTGTATTTTAGAAAATATATGGCTGCTTGGGAGAGAAAATAAAAAGTATAAAGCCTTTAAAAAAAAGAAAGAAAAAAAGAAAAGAGTGGTTGGGGTGTGGTGGCACACACATTTAATCCCTGCACTTGGGAGGCAGACGTAGGATGATTTCTGTGAGTTCAAGAATATCCTGGTCTACAGAGTGAATTCCAGGACAGACAAAGATATGCAGAGAAAATTTGTCTCATAAAACCAAAAATTAAAAATAAAAATAAAAAAATAAAATTTAAAATAAAGCCATGTAAAGATGGAAAATACAAAGAGAATCTGGATACTGTATGTTATTGAATTGTCTTTGAATTGTATGAGTGTTGAGGAAGGAGCAAAAGCTTCTAAAAGACATTTGATCACAAATGCTGCTGGATTAATACAACATATATATTTGAAAATACTTTGACTTCAAAATTTAAGTCAAATGATATGATACTTTGGAGATACTTTGGAAGAGGTTTTCCTTTTGTTTTGACAGAAAATAAGAGGCTGTGGATTCATTCTTGGCTAAGAAAAATGAGGTTTCATCATGAAGACCCCCTTGAAAAATCTCCAATAAGATTAGATGGCCCAAATGTCTGAATTCTACATACAGAACAGCCTCAAGACTGCTGGTTGAAATGATCAAGCCTCACAGAATATTCCAGTCAGTACTTGACCATAATCCTAAGTTTTCTTTAAGTTCCCATAAGATTATCAGCACCCCAATCAACAGGAAGTAGCCTAGAAAACTACACCCAGATTTCCAAAAATGGATTATGGATGCTTGTTTTTTCTTTTGTTTGTTTTGTTTTTTGTTTTTATAATGTTGGTTGCAAATTGTTATGGATAATGATAAGGAAAAAAGCTAAACAAAGGAGATTAGATTCAGAGTTCTTTTTTGGAAAAAACAAGGTGGAGAAGTACTGTGGGACAATTCTCCTGTACTCTGAAAAATTGTCATTTGTATTGGGTTAATAAAATGCTGATTGGCCAGTAGCCAGACAGAAAGTATATGCAGGTTGAACAGCTCAGGAGAATTCTGGGAAGAGGAAAGGCTAAGTTACAGTCAGATGTAGAGGAAGCAAGATGTGTTGTAGCCGACAAGACTGTACAGTAAATACCTAACTGACAGACTAATAGGTTGATCCTTGGGAAGTATATATGTACATGTTCAAATGGTAAAACCCATTTGGCAGAGATGTGGAAACACCTGACTCTTGGAAAACTCACTTTCATATCTGTGAAAACCTTGTGAAGCCGTGATTTTTCCCTTCAAAATGGGATTCATTCCCAGAATACCTCAGCAGTATAACCTCTGCACAGAGAGTGGGATGAACTTGCTCTATTCTCCCACACTATGTGGACTTGGGGCAATGACATGCACTCTGTTATAACAGTCAAATTTACATAGAGCCAGTCTCACAAAATTATCTGCTGATAAACCACATAGAAATTTCTATAGAAGACAGGCATTGAGCAGGAAGGCCGCATGCTCCACTCTTGTAAACAATCTGGGTGTCCTTAAAGTTGATTATCACCAAAGAGTTTAGATGAGGAGAATGGGTAAATTCAGGATTCAATGATGTTTAGAAACTGTATCTAATGGTTTGGAATGTCAGATACTTCCTTTTGAATGCTGCCTCCAACTATGTTTGTCAAAACTAGAAACCTTGTGAACATCAGCCTGTACTCTTACTCTTTTTCTTCTCCTCACTCCTTCTATTTCTTCCCTTTACACTCCTTCTTTTTTTTTTGGTGAGCAATTTAAATAGACCTATAAACTGCAAGAAAATAGAAACTGTCCTCCAAAACTTCCAAACCAAATAATGCCAAGGTCAGATGGTTTTAGAAGAGCTAATTCTTACACTCCTCAAAGTGTTCCAAATAATAAAAACAGAAGGAACATTGCCAAACTCTTTTTATGAAGCTACAGTTACCCTGATACCAAAACCACACAAAGACTCAACCAAGAAGGAGAATTACAAACCAATTTCACTCATGGACATGGATGCAAAAGTACTCAATAAATTACTGGCAAACTGAATCCAAGAACACATCAAAAAAATCATCCACCATGATCAAGTCAGCTTCATCCCAGAGATGCAGGTCTGGTTCAACATACAAAAATCTATCAGTGTAACCCATTATATAAAAAAAAAACTGAAAGAAAAAAAGAACATATGATCATATCATTAGATGCTGAAAAAGCACTTGACAAAATCCAACACCCCTTCACTCTCCTTCTTTCTTCTTCTTCCTCTTTCTGTTCTTCTTATTCTTCCTCTCCTCCACTCCCTCTTCACTTCATTTTTTCCCTTGCACAAAAGAAGAAGATGCAGAAGTAAAGTATTTGAGTTATTTTTATACCCTCAGATCCTCACCTGACATAGACATCCAATTCTGAGCTCTGAGAGGGTACTGAGTCTGGTACTCAAGGCCTCCTATACAAATGGATAATGCCCTTTCCACTAAGAAAACACCTAAAATAAATTTTGGAAACAAGTGAAAATATGAAATATTTCTTCCCACTGTAGATTATATGTGTCTTTCCCTAGAACCTTGATGATGTAAATTATTTCTGGGCCTTAGTGCTATCTCTTGTTGTATTTAGTAGAATGGTTACTTGTTTAAAAATGTGATGATTCCAAAAATTCTCTGCTACATGAGTTCTGTGTGATGAACAAATAACCTAGTCTCCCTATATAGAACACCAACAATAGATAAAAAAACAATTTCCCCAAGCCTAGCTTAATGAACCAAGGCCTTTAATTGGAATTACTTAAAGCAGAAACATATATAAGTGGCTATACAGCTGACAACTTAAAAAGAAATCTTTCCTAAAACACATTCTTGGAGAGAGCCACATTCTAAGAAACCCCTCCTCCCTATCAATTGTCACAAATTAATTATGTTGTGAGTTCCTTAATCTCCCTTCTCTGCTTCCATAAAGGAATGTTAACAGGTCAATTTTGTTAAGGTGTAACCTGTGTGTAACCACGGTTGCTGAAGATACCAAAAAATATGGTATTGTGATTCCTAGAAGGCTGTGCTTCAAAACGGGACCTTGTGGCAGGTATATCATTTATTTGTTATTCCAAAATAAAAACTTTAGTTTCTTATGCTTTTATTCCTTATTTAAAATTTTAAGCTTTCAATTCTTTTTCTTAATTTTCTACATATTTCTTGGAGTATCTGTAGGTGGCATTGGATTCAATTTTCTTTCTGACTCTTTATATGCTATTCAAGCCTATGGAAACATATCCATTGTATTTTTGACCCCTACTGTGCTTATAATCTCTTGAGTCCTTCTATCATATCTACTCTTTAATTTTAAAGAACATATTCCTTTGGAAAGAAACCACATAGTACTCATTAATGGATTGCTCTCCCACTATGTTCACTTAAATTCAAATAACTACATCACTGTAAAAGGGTTGGACAGTGTAGGAAATACCTGTCAGAGCATTTTTAAAGCCAGAATTAAGATACTTAGTCAAACATAAAAAAAATCTAATAGCAATTATTTCTGGTGCATGCTGACAGAACAGCAAGCAATAAAGCCAAGTCAGGATTCCAGGCCACCCATGGAACTGTTAATGGGGTACCCAGGAGAGAGAAATCAGTATCACTGATGTGAAATCTCTTCAGAATTATAGTGAAATAAAAAAGTTCATTTTCTCTTTATTCAACTGTGTTTCAATATGTTTAATTTATCTTAAATATAAAGGCATACTTTTCCTATTATTATACTTATAAGCATGTGGCATTTATTAGTGTTTTATAAAACTCAATTTTTGACTATTTATAGGAAACATTTGTTGTGATGAAAGAATTGTTGCAAAGTATGTTGTTGTATTGCATGCTGGTATTTGGTACGCATCAATATATTGATGTGCAGTATTAGTGAGATTTCTGTGAAACTTTCCTTTACACTGAGAAAATTACCTTGGAAGACAGTAATTGTGTAATAACATGCTTCCTTTTTTCATATAACCTAAATCTCTGAAATCACCACCATGTCCTCATATGTCCAACACCTGTCTATTCAATACACAGTTCTTTAAGACTTGATGTTATTTATAGTCAACACATAAGCAATCTTGCAATTCAGATTAGATACATTTTGCTGTTGTTTGGTTTTTGATTTTTGTAATTTTTTGTTATATTTTGGCTGTTGTTTCTCTATAATCCCAATATTACACCTTTTCATGATAGCACAGGATATAGGTTAGTCACATGTATAAAATCTGTGAACTGATCAAAATTGAGAAACCCAGGTAAATGTCCTTAATAGCACTCTTTAGCCTCTACTAGATAGTCTAAAGGACTTAGAAGAAATGCTGACCTATACAGCAACTTTACAAAGTGAGCCCTTTAAACCAAACAAGTTTGTCAGCAATTGTTAGAAGTACATATATTCTCCTTATCCTTGAAATATCAGTACATGTATAACTTCCATTTCATGATGTATTCAAGACTGATCTCAAACTCAGAGCTACTCTTCTTCCTCAGTATCTCAAATGCTAGGATTGCAGGCATGAGCTGCCATCTAAGCATTTCCTTTGTTGAGTAAGACTGTTCTGAAACCAGTTTTCCTAATCACAGCTGATTGAAATGATATGAACAAAGAAAGGCTCAGTTTCAGCCTTCATGTGATATTTAATAGGACTTATTATTTAGATGTGACCCCATGTCCCATAAATAGAAAACCTGTGACAGATGTTTCCAAACAGTGTTTATCACCAAAAAGTACCTGGTTACTGACTTCTTAATACATATGGCTTTCTTTTCTTGGCTGTTTATTAACCACCTATTCATTCATTCCTTATTCTCAAAAAAGAAAAAAGTCAGAAAGAATCATTTACTTATTACATATTATGTGTGTGCACATTTATGTGTGTGTGTGTGTATGTGTGTATCTATTTAGAGTTATATTTGTCCAAAGACAGAATGACTTTATTGTAAATGTTTCAATAGCTTAAGAAAGGAGGTTTCCTTGCTTATTATTTGTGAGTTCATACAGTCAGGCATAGAAATAGTATTGATTCTGCCATTTCTAAATAGGAACTATAAAGGTACAAAAATAAAATTTTCTAAACCACGAATATTCTAGTGTCGATCACTTGATCATAGATATTCTTCTGGCTGTTTCTTATGCTTCAATCAGGGAAGAATAATCATATCTTATTCTGCTATTGAAAAAGTGGTACAATGTTAAAATGTTTATTTTTGAATTTTCAGAAAGAAATCTCTGTGGTGGCCGTTCTGCTTCCTGCCATAAGAGGTGCTGAAATGTAATTACTTTGGAGAATCTATAGCAAAGGCAGAGGTAATGCTTATTTTCTAAGTGAAGATTTGTACATTATAATGTGTGGAAATCTTACTTAACTTGGTAAGAAAAATAATGCAAGATTTCAAGAACTACTCTACCATGGCAGTATAGTTTCTTAGGTTAAAGTGTATAAATTGGGAAGCTTCAAAACTTTTAAACTGTGCAAATGAGAAAAGCTGAGGATATGGACACCCTTATTCTTCATTCAGGAAAAGGAAACTGAAGATAGTAAGTTTAATGAAATTTCCCAAATCACTACAATGTTGCTATTACCCCCAAATTTGTAAAAGGTATTGACATAATCTTAAACACAATATATTCACTATCTAGTTTATAACTCTTTTATTATTAGAGTCATTTTAACAGTTTACTTAATTTTTATTTTATATAACTCTCTAGTATCATTAACAGTGACAAAGATTTCTTCTATCACAGATTTCTAGAGATTTAAATACATACTCTGAAAAAAATATTAACACTTGCTGTATTAGTCCTACTTTCTTCAATATTTTGTAATTTTTAACTCTTTTAATTTGTCCAAAAGCCATATATATATATATATATATTTGTCCAAAAGCCATATATATATATTTGTCCAAAAGCCATATATATATTCACAGTTGTATGTTGGTCTTTTTGAGTCTTCAGTTATATTTAAATTTAAGTTCTTCCTCAATTATTATTATCTCCCTAAAAATAATTTAATAGAACTATAAGATTTTTGTGGAGGTGTACAATAGGCAGCTCTGGGACAGGCTCTAAAGTTACAGAGAAACTTCCTCTCAAAAAATTCAATATAATATTTTTATTGAATATTTGGGAGTTTCACATAATGTACCACAATTATATGTACTTTCCAATCTTCCCAAGTGCAACCCCTAATACATTGTGACATCCCCCAAAGAAATCAAGAAGAAAAGAAAACAATTTATGTTGCCCACACACTCCCTCAAGCATGGTCAAATAGCACACATTCCCTTCACAGGTCTTGCAGTATTTCCACTCACGCTCAATAATATATTGAGAACATTGGGATAACATCAGACTTGATTCTGAGATTTAACTTTTAAAATTTCAGTTGTTAAACACAACTTTCTTCACAACTCATGGAAAACTCAGTATCCATATTGATGACAGAATAGAATCCATAGGTTTTTCTCCCTAAACTCTGAGTCTTGTATCTGACTTATTCCATCTTGGAAAATTTCCTTACCAAAACAAGTCCTCATGGTATCTAAATCAGATAATCAGAATGGATTGCATAAAGAGATAGGACCTTCTCATCAGAGAAGTGTCATACACAATTTCTATTGCATTCCATTGTTCAGAAGAGTTATGCATTTTTGGTTTCTCTCTTCTTAGAATCAATACTATATGATGGATGTGTTTTCTAGTTTTAGGTAAACTTGAAACAAGCTAGAGTTATCTGAAAGGATGAATCCTCAATTGAGAAAAATTTTATTGATTCAAATGTAAGGAATTTGCTTATGAATGATTTCTTAAATTATTTTAGATGTATTTATTTTATGAATACAATAGTCAGGGAATTCCCAGGAACAGGAGTTACATACAGTTGTGAATAAACATATGTGTTCTGGGAAACAACTCTTTTACAGAGAGTCCTCTGTAAGAACAATAGTTCATCTTAGCTTCTGAATCAAAACTCAACATCCTGTTTATTCTAAGTTTTGAGACAGAGTAACACAATGTAATATGGCTTTTCTGATACTCACTATGTAGACCAAGTTAAACTTGAACTTATAGTGATGTTCTGCCATTTGCTCCCTTTCTTGACTCTAGAATATATTTATTAACACCTTGCTGTATGAAGCATAATTTTGGACATTATGAAAATATCTACCCACAAACATCCCATTATACTTTGTGCTACAACTCATTAAAAATAAGGAAAATTTCACTCACACCAGACTTTACATATTTATAAAATGATGTAAATTTTAAATGTATGTTTCATATGTAGAATGTTATTTGACCAGCCAAAAAAATTGCATTGAAAAGTTTTTCTAGTTTCCTTCATGATGAAGAAATACATGAAAAGATACATGGAGGTGTCGAATTATCTAGGGTTGAGAAAAAAACAGGCTAGCTAAAAGATTGGTCAATTATATTTTTCTTTATTATGAGGGGAAAACTCATGAAACAGGAATGAGAAGTCCAAGCTCAACTGTGTAGCACGGAAGCCACAGAGAGAGTGATCAAACTTTTGGCTGTCTGGTGTTTTTTCTCTAGGTACTCAAAGTTCAAGTCTCTCAATATGATTTGACCCATTAAAGGTCAGTGGCTGACAAAGATTCCCCATCATCTCCCTCTTTTGTCTAAATAAGAGTAATCCAAACCGAATACAAAACTATATACAATTGGAACAGATATCAAGTATAAAATTATAACCAGCATAAATAATATTAATCAAGAAACACATGTTAGATGTTTAATAAATATTCTATTCTAAAGAGTCTAAGTCTTATATCAGAAATGGCTTGGCTAAATCATAAGAGGAAAGTAACTAAGGCTATTTAATCTTCAACCCCATCAAAGACCTAAGAAAGGAGTAAATATCACTTGAGTAGGCAGGAAGTAAAAATCAAACAGCTTCCTAAGCAAGTAGTGTATGGCAGAGATAATTAGCTATCTGAGAAATCACCCAAATTCTAATTTGCAATGTTGAAGCAACCAACTTTGGCTAAGGCCTAGCATAACTGACAGACCATTTTCAGAGGCAGGAAAATTTTCAGAAACATCTTACCCTGTTTTGACAAAGTTTGGCAGTCCTTTCCCTTGTGTCCTGCTTATCCACTCTGAACACCATGTACTTTGTCAGTGGTCGAGGTATAGGCAGTTACTTGCCCAAAGGTCATTTGTGCCCAGAAGAAAACAAACTCCAAGTGGAGTGTCTTTGGTGCTCAACATTCTCTCAGAAATAAATTGGTGCTGTCAGGAGCAATCATGTCTCACGTCAAACAGAACCTTAAGTTATTTAATTGCCATTTTCTAAAGATCCTTGAAGTGGTTGAAGATTATGTATCTAGGCAGAATACAATTTCTATGTATCTAAAGAACCTAATTAATATGACTATATGTATAACAAACATGAATAACTATTGAGCTATAATACTTAATACCTGTATAACTTAAAGAATAAAACTTCATATCAGAATATTAAATTATCCGTAAACAACTGAGCAGTAAATGAGGAGGATGACCTCAAAATGTCAACAATGTACAAGTATCTTGGTCAGAGGTAGGAATATATAATATGATATGAAAATATATCCCCAAAATTATATCAATATACAAAATGTCTAAAACAGAGAAGATGTAGAAACATGCATGTACACAATCTGACAAAATAACTTTGCATAGGTGTGCAAATATTGTAAATAGATTAACAAATATAATTTGAACTTGTATCAATATACAAAAACACTATGCCAATAAAAATTATCCTCTATAATAGCTCACCAGTATTCACTCTATACAATAAATATAGAATACTCTATACAATAAGAATAGTATACAAGTTCACACTAAACTATCTATTATCCCCTTCAACATTTCCTTTTTTTAATAGATCTCTGGGACTACATAATTTCCACCCCAATCCTCTACCTTATACAAATAATAATCAACCTCTAAACTGTGTCCCCAAGCCTGAGGACAAACTGTTGGGAGAAGAGATTTTGTCTACTAGAATTACTTCCAGCTGTCATGGGGGTGTTATTCTTTTCATGTAATGTGGTAAAAGTAAAATGATGGTTAAGTTTCAAGACTGCTGTCTACTATGATTGCAAATTATTGTTGAGTAATCAGTAGGGTTTTCCCAAAGTTATTATTTGGAGTTCTGGCCAGAACATTGTGAGAAGTTACATCATTTCAGGAGCTGGTACCCAAAAACCCATCTTAAAGTAGTGCTATCAGCATCATGAGTTCATCTCAACCAGATGGAGTTGTTGCTGTGGGGCCCCATCTTCTTCCTGGAAACTTCAATGATTACTGTAGGAAAAGGATATGTAAGACACTCTACTGTTCATTGTGAAAAACTTAAACAATATTCATATAGACATATAGCATGAGACTCTTAATCTCAGGGTCGTGGGTGTCTCATGTTGGGTGCCAACTGTTGAATTATCTCAGGTCAAGAAAAAAAAACAGGCTAGCTAAAATATAGAATATTTATTTTTTTCTTTATTATAAGGGACAAACTCACAAAACAGGAATGAGAAGTCCAAGTTCAGTTGTGTAGCGTGGAAACCACAGAGAGAGAACAAAACTTGGGTCACCTGGTATTTTTCTCTGAGTACCCAAAGCTAATGCCTTAACCTGGTTTTACTGCTTAAAAACCATTGACTGACAAAGATTCCCCAACATGAAGAAAAGGATAATTTTAGGGTAATAGGCGTGCATCCAGATATATGTACCTTAAGGCTTGTCAGAGCAGCTGGCTCTCCCTCCCTGTGGCTTCATGACTGCATAGACATCTTGCACAAGGAAAATGAATGTTTTGTGATAGCAGGAAGATGATCAGTGTAAAGTTACCTTTTTCTTCAGTCTGACATGCTTTGCCTAAAGAATGATACATAATTTTTTGTTTGGATTGACAGTTTGTCTATTTACTTTTTATCACCAAGAAAATGTGAAATTCTTTACTGCTTGAAGATCATTGCAAGATTTTCATACAGTTTTTTCATCTCTGATCCATCTCAACTGTTGTAGGTAGGAACACATACCCCCTGTACAGGCGTCACCAATAATGTCTAGCATGCATTAGATCCTTTGCAGGGGAGAATGATGTGGGATTCACTGCTGTATGCTATGAATATATATTACTACCATTAGTTATTAAAGAAGCTTTTTCAGACAATAGCTTTAGAGTGAAGCTAGGTAGACAATCCAAACATAGCTATAGAGAGAAAGTAGGCAGAGTCAAAGAGGTACCATGTATCTGCCAATAAAGAAAGTCACCAGCCACCAGCCAAAACCTTACAGTTTGGCCACAGCCTCATGGTGATTCTCAGAACAATAGAAATGAGTTAACTTTACCAGGCAGTGGTGGTGTATGGCTTTAATTCCAGCACTTGGGAGGCAGAGGCAGGTGAAGCCCTGTGAGTTTGAGGGCAGCCTGGTCTACAATAGCTAGTTCCTGGATAGCTAGGACTGTTACACAGGGAAACCTTGTCTCAAAAAAACAAACAAACACAAAAAAAGAAATGGGTTAATTTAAGGCATAGCAGCATAGCAGTTAGCTATAAATATACATAACCTATTGGTCAAACAATGCTGCAATTAATATAGTTTCTATATAATTATTTTAGGTCTGGGTGACCTGGAAATGAATGAGCTGTGTCCATTTAAAAAATGGCCAACTACATCCACATAAAACTTGAGAGAGCATAAAAGTAAGTCTAGACACAAAAGAACAGTTTAGCACAGCTTCTTGGTAGTTGTGTTTTTATTTTCAGATGGACTCTGTTTGCTGGCAGCATACAGGGTCACCTCAACTTCTTTAAGGGAGGTCTTCCTCACTTAGCTTTTGCAGTGAAGGCTGTGTGGCTTCTTTAAGGTAGGGCTTTGTAATTTGTGTTAGTTGCACAAACAGTTCTGGCTGTTTCAGGAGTCTGAACTCTTAAATGTGGACTGTGAGCAGCATATTATATACTGCTTGATGGTGATGTAGACCCACTGTGAATCAGGAGCTGGGATGGTGTACATGGCTTTCAGAGGCAGTGAATATGCTGTTGATATGTTGACCTAGGTAGAACAAGCATGCAGGTAGACAGAGTTTCTTCTAGCCAAACCCACATAGCATTTAAAAGAAAAAAAGGCACTCCTAGACAGAAAATAATTACAGATATGCACTCAATAAGAACAGATTCAGATGAAAACCAAATATAAATATGTCACAGTGTTGAATAAATGTATGTAGGCTTGGAAGAGAGAGGAAGAAGAGTACAGACAATTTTAAAAGAGTATGGACAGTCCTAGATTAAAGGAGTAAAGATAATAAAATAAATATTGTAAAAAAGTAATACAGTAAGAAAAATGGGCCACGTGCAGATAGAATATATACTGAGAGCCTGGATTGTGTATATTATGATATTCCCTTGAGTATCAACTTGCTTTTGAAGTTTTTGATTGTGAATGAGCTAAGAACAGAGAGATATTTGATTCGTTGGGCTGCTAAACTAAGTATACTTTAAAGGAATATTGACTTCAAAATTTTGGTCTAAGAATATTTTACTTTGAAAAAGAAGTTCTGCTTTTGTTTCCACATAGGATGAGAACCTGTGAATTACTTCCAGACTAATGTGGTTTGATGAACCATTACCTTCAAAAGGTCTCTATGAACCCCCCCAAATACTTTGCGCAACAAAAAGTAGGAAACAGTTTGGAAAGAACCATGGCAAAATGCCCAATTATTTTTTTTTAAATGTTTGTTTTCATTTAAAGGGGAATATGATATAGAAATGGATACTTTGCATTGGTTTGGATCTTGGTCCATTGATACAAATTTAAAGTTAATTTTGTTATATGTATTTCTGCCCTTCTTTAAGGTATTGTGTTTTTGCCGCTCATTTAAAAATGTAAGGTATAAGTATACAGAATATTAGATAATCATTTATAATAGTTAAACTTGTAGCCATGATAGTTAGGTTTTCTAGATATACAGAAATATATTTCATATGGATAGACATTCTCCAAACCATTCAAAGATTTATGGAATATGGCATTTAAATGTGTTAAGAACTTAGGACTTTTCATGACAATGAGACACATCTGTTCCTGAGAGGACCAATCTACTTCAAGAGGATGATGGTCATTGGAGAGGATTCTGATGGAGTTTGTTAGTCATTTGGCAAGAAAGTGCTCTTTCCTGAAATGCTTGATGGTATGCTGTATGAACTGGACATGTAGGACCGACAGAAAAATGACTGCTAATGTTTCCTAAAGGTAAGACAGTCCTTCAGGATTCCTGCTTCATGAAAGGGTCTACCAGACATTTTGCAGGATAAAGAAGAAAGTAACAGACAAACTGGCAATAGAGACAAAACAGCCTTTCAAATTTTCTGCCTCATGGAAAAACATGCCAGATACTATTAGCCTGTAGTGTGACGATGGATTCCCCATTGTTACAGAAGAACTTTGGGTGACTGTCTAGGCAGTTAGATATTTCTGTCAATTCTAGAGTTTTGAAAGTTTCTTACAATGTACTTCCTGTTAACCTAGGTCATACTATATCCTTCTGTGGTCTTTGGTGGAGTTGAAGAATAGATAGTTATAATTATAGTTTTCCTTAGCTATGATAAAAGATAAAGTAAATATAAATATTGTAACAGTAATTTTTGATTGATACCTACTTTGTTATATGTAATTTTCCTATGCTAAGTTAAAAAACCTTCCTTTATATTGACAAAAAAAAGGATCTGATGTGGGATTCCCTTTGTATGCTATAAATATATTTTACTCCATTGGTTATTAAAGAAACTGTTTCAGCCAGGCAGGCAACCAAGCAGAGACATAAGAGAGAAAGTAGGTAGGAGATGCCAGTACCGTATCAATGGGCCTCAACCTCATGATTATTCTCAGATTAAGAGAAATGGATTATTTTAAGATGTAAAAGATAGTTAGAAAATGCATAAGCTATTGGTAAAACAGTATTGCAATTAACAAAGTTTCTGTGTAATTATTTTGGGTTTGGGCATCTAGGAAATGAATGCGCAGTCTGCATTTACAGAAAAACACTATCATTCAACTTATTTCAATATTTCAAAATTTCTAGAGTTGGCACCTGGTAGAGCTCCCTGGAATGAGGCATGTGATTACTTTGGTAACAAAGCCTGAAAATGACACCAAAGGCTCTCCTTGTAGCAAGACCCTGGGACCCTGACATAAATGAGTCACAAAAGGTCATGAAATTTAATACTGCATATTTACATAACTGTTCTTGGAAGAATGATTTTAATCATAAGTCTTTGGAAATGTTATTAAATAGATGATATCAGGAGTTCGTGGGAACAGTTTAGGAACAAAGAATGAAATAGAATCACAAAATCCCACAGCTCTCTAATTTCTAATAACTGCTGATACCCTAGTAAGTTAAGGGAGAATAGACACAAGAACAAGAGATAAACAGTATCAAAAAACATTCATTAAGCACATATTTTGATGGAAGGATCTACTAAATTTAATAAATGCTGAGTATTTTATTTGCTTAGAGTCATTAAATTATTTATATCCTTGCACTTAAAAATAATTATAGACTTTGAAATTTCATATCTAAGTAATTTCTCTTTAGAATTGATGATGGAAGGTACAAAAATACTGCCAAGAAAATGTACTTTCCTCTTCACTGAAGGAGCTATTATTATTGTTTCTTATCTGTGTAAGACACTTGGCAATGGAAAAAAAAAGGTGCGGCAGTGTATAAATGTAGGAATGACTATCTAATATCACACACACATACATCTAGTGTCATCTGATCATAAATGTTTATCAAAATATTCTAGTGACAAATGTATTACTACTAATACTGAATATCCTCTTCAAATTTTGTTTGCTTGTTTGTTTTGGGGTAGTTTATCAATGAAATATCTAGAAACCAGAGATTATTTTCTAAGTCGTGGTTGTCTGATTTTTGTGACTCTATGGGGGAATAATTTGTGTTCAATTAGACGTGTTCTGTGTATGCACATCATCATGGAAACAAAATCACAATAAAAATAAATTTACAACAGACTCAAAATATAAAGATTTTTGCTGCTTGCTCATTCTGTTCCTAGGCAACCACAGGATGAGTTTTCTCTCTCTCATTGTAGATGGGTTTCTATAAATTACATATCATGTATTCTTTTTCATATAGATGCTCTTGTCATAATAATTACAGACAATGAAAATTTATCATAGTTGATGAATGCAAGGATTCTATTATACATATGAAGGCTAATTTACTCATTCATTCAGTTGCTAAGAAAATTTGGTCTGTTGCAGCTTTGATTATTATAAATAAAATCACAATGAATACTCATGCACAGATTTTTTTTGGAAGTTAGAATTTTAGTTCTGCTGGATAAATGCCTGAGAGTGGAGAAGAATGACAAACAAAATGCAACTAATTTTTTTTTTAAAAAATCAACCCTAAACTGTCTTTCAAAGTAACATTCAAATTACTATATCATATCAATAACATACCATTTCCATTTAAATATTCTAGTGAATGTGTTTATAGGGTAAACTTGTAATTACTTTTTACAACTAAAATAAAATTTCAAAATTCTGAAAAAATCCTTCATAATATGCATGAAGAAATATTCACTTGCATATTTCTCAGTGTTTGCTAGGTATTTATATATGTAAGAATATTTTATCTAGAATTTTTTAATGATAATATTTTCAGAGACTTTCCCTTGTAGATACTAGAATCAAATAAGACTTGAAAAATTACCCCGTTCTTTCTTAATAACACATATATTGGTGCATGGAGATGGGATAAAATCAGTATACATTAAAAATGAGCAGAATTTTGTGTGTGTGTGCTAATGAGCAAATAAGATATAATGAGTTCCAGGGAGTGACTAAACATAAATACAAAGGCTGGTTATGAGCAGACATGTCTTGGGGAGCTCTCTAAGACTTGACCTTTGAGGTGAAACATAGCAGATGATAAGGAAGTAATCATAGAAGGACTGGGAAAGGTTCTTCATAACATGGAAAATCGAAAATATGAGCAGTAAATGATAAGCAGAATAAAACAGTCAATATATGGGACCTGGAGTGTGTTAATGAAAATAAAACATTAAGGGTTAATTTTTCAGATGGATTCCACATGAATGGATAGAAGTTATGATACTGATAAAGGGAAATTGGGTTTTGTGTCATGGTTTGTTTCAAAACACATAGACCATGCAACTTGATTTAGAATTGTAAATGGCATTTTGGTTGCTTAATAGACGAAGCAAACAAGAATGTGGAATAAATATTAGGATGGTACTGCAGCTGTGTCAGTGAAAGTACAGTTAAATTAAGGAAACACTCTAAGGACTGTTGCTGTGATAGTGGTGGCAGAAGTAGCAGCCTTGCTCTTTATTCTGTAGCATTAGTGTCAGAATAAACCCAGTCAATCCTTATGATGCTCACTGAGATAATAGTGCTGTTGCTCTGATAGCCATACTATCATGCTACTTGTGTATGGGTACTTCCTCAAGGAAATTCTCCAAAAGGCCATATTAAAGAAGCCAAGTGTGATTTACTGAATATTGAACTTACATTAAGAAAGGGGTTCAAAAGTTTATGGAGCATCTTTGAGACATAAACAGTTCTTGCAAATAACACAGTCATTGATAAACAGTAAAAATCATGTTTATTTTTGGTATTAAGGAGAATAGTGTTGTTCATTGACTTTGGACAGATATAAAAGACTGTCAGAGGAAAAGAGATTCACTTAAACAGAAAGAAAAAAGACTAATGAACTCTGGGGTTGTACTGTAGAGGATGTGCAAGTTCTTTGGGAGAGAACACACAGTGCAATAAGCAACAACACAAAGAGTCCTTTTCTTTCCAAAATTTCCTTTGGGTTCCTTTTCATGTTTCAATGCTTTGCTGATGTTATATTTCAATTTTTTGAAGTTTATCTTCAAGTAGTACTGGTTTCATTCACTTTTATAGTAGCATACCAGGTCACAAATAGATCTCCTTGATTTGCTCACCTACTTATTTGAGAATTTGATATTGTAATTGGTTCTTTTTGAAAGTAGGAGTGTGCATTACTTCTCAGAGATTTCAGTGATATTGATTCTCATTATAAGAGAGTTGGAAGAATGGGAAGAGATGCTGACATGTAGTTGTCTCATGTTATTTAGTGTATCTGCTCTGTTTATTTTTCTCTTGGATGTATTCTACTTATAACTTCCTTTTTGTTCTAACTCAATTTCATTGTTCCATTAATTATCTCATAGTTATGTAGCATGACTTCTTAGAAAGAAGTCCATTTCTTCCATTTGTTTAGCAAGTAGTCACTGTGTTGTTTGTTTTGTTTTCATCAGTAGACCTGGGTCTTATTAGTTATAGGACATTCTCTTGAATCATATTTATGAGCCAGTAATGTTTGAGCAAATGTAGCATTGTAACAATATTTGAAAAATATCTTATTCATTGATACTTTTTGAAAATGAATAGCATTGAGGGTCACATGTGGGAACAGGCCTGAACCAGTGACCTCCATGGGAGCGGGTCTGAGCTAGTGACCTCTGCAGGACTAGACCCAAACCAGGGTCCTCCAAGGTAGCAAAACCAAGCAAGTGACTTCCATGTGAGCAGGCCCAAATGATCACTGGGATTGCAGAGTGAACCCTGGGAGTGCGACCTCTGGCTCTTTCAGGAAACCTAGCCTTTAAATAGGCCTTATAAACAGAGTGCTACAACTTGCTTAATGGCAGCATAGACTGGCTGTGTGACTAAAATTGGAACTGTGAGCATAGCTTGCAGAGGCAGCAAACAGCTCTGCCATTCTGGACTGGGTGGCACAAACAGGCAGTGCTGTATGTCCTCTATCAATGGTGCTGCTTAAGTTCATAAGAAGCACATAGCATTTTAAGAAGCAGTCTTGGTCAGAAAATAATTATAAATATACAATAAAGACAAATTCAGGTGGAAAAGACCTCTAAATGGGTAACAGTGTTGGATAACTGTACATAGTCTTGACAGAGAGAAGACAAAGAATATAGACAGTTGTAAAAAGAAGTAAATGGTTTGTAAGAAATAAAATGAAGTCTCTAAAGAGACAGAGTACAGACTGTCATAGATTAAAGGAGTAAAGATCAAAAAAATATTAAAAAGTAACAGAGTAAAAACAAATAAGCTGAGTAAAGATGAAAAATTCATAGTCTGGATTATGTATATTATTGTGTTTTTTTTTAATTTTTTGACTGTTAATAAGCTACATAATGAGAGATAGACTACTAAGCTAAACCAACATAAAGGTATCTTGACTACAGAATTTGAGTCTAAATATGTTGCTTTGGAAAAGAGGTTCTTTTGTTTCCACAGAAGATGAGAATCTGTGGAAGTTTTACAGACTAATGTGGTTTGATGGACCAAGACCCCCTGAAAGGCCACCTTGAACACCCCTCAAAAAAATTGCTTTACCCATAAACAGCAGGAAGTAGTTTAGAGAGAATTATACCCAAATTTCCAAATATTGTTTATAAATGTTTGTTTACATTTAAAGGGGGAAATGCTATAGACATTTGCATTGGTATGAATCTTGGTTTACTGATACAAATTAAAGGTCAATTTCATTATATGTATTTTTCTGTTCTTGATTACAGAGATATATTTCATATGGATAGGGATTTTTCAAATCTTTCAAAGACTACAGAATATGGCATTTAACGTGTTTTAAAAATTTAGGACTTTTCGTGACTATGCTCCTGGCAGCACCAATCTACTTCAAGAGGAAGATGGGCTTCAAAGAGTCTCCTCATGAAGGTGGTTAGCCCTATGGGCAGAAAAACTACTTTTTCCTGGGCTGCTTGATGGTAGGCTGTGTGAACTGAACAATCAGGACCCACAGAGAAATAACTGCTGAACTTGCCTAAAGGTGAGATTGTCCTTCTGTGTTCCTGCTTCTTGATAGAGTCTGTCAAACATTCTGCAGGACACAGAAACTATTTTTGAAATTTCTTGCTTTGTGGAAAAATCTGGATACTATGGGCCTGTAGGCTGAAGAAATGCCCCAATGATACAGAAGAACTTTGGTTGACTGTGCAGGTAGCGAGATGTCTCTTTCATTTCTAGAGGTTTGAAAGTTACTTACAATGCACTTGCTGTTTACTTAGGTAATATTTTATCCTTCTTGAGTGTTTGATGGAGTTGAAGAATTTATACTTATAGTTTTCCTTTGTTATAATAAAAGATAAAGTAGATATAAATGTTGTAACTGTAATTCTTACTTGATATCTGTTTTGTTATATGTAACTTTACTATATTAATTTTAAAACCTTTCTTTTCACTTAAACAGAAAAGTGAAGGTGATGTGGCATTTCCCTCTGTATCCTGTGAATACCACTGGTTAATAAAGAAACTGCCTTGGCCTGTTGATAGGGCAGGAGAAACCATGTAGCCTTGTCAGAGAGAGTCACCAGAACTTTATACAGTAAGCCACAGCCTCGTGGTGATGCAGAGATTATTGGAAATGGATTAAATTGAAATGTAAGAGTTAGCAAATAAGAATCTAGCTGTGTAATTACTTTGGGGCTGAGCAGCCGGAAACCAGGAAACAGCCTCCTTACAACAAACACCCTAATATATATGAGTCAGAAGAAAATGACCTAAAAATAACTTTAGGAGAATGTTTGAGGCAATAAAATAGAAAATTCAAAATTCCCTCAAAAAAATGAAAGAAAAGACAAAAAAAAAAAACATTGGAAGAAATCAACAAATCCTTTAAAGAATACCAAGAAAAAACAGATGAAAGAAACAATTCAAGACATGAAAACTAAAATAGAGACAATAAAGCAAACAGAAATGAGGGAATCTGGAAATGGGAAATATAGGAAAATGGTCAAGAACCACAAGTGCAAGCATAAACAGCAAAATACAAGAAATGGAAATGAGAATCTCCAGCACTGAAAATAAAATAGAGGAAATAGACTCATTGTTCAAAGAAATCATTAAATCTAAGAAAAGCTTAACACACAATATCTAGGAAATTCCAGACACCGTGAAAAGAACGAATCTAGGAAAAACAGGACTACAAGAAGTAGAATAAGTTCAACTCAAAAGAACAAAGAATATACTCAACAAAGTCATAGAAGAAAACTTTCCCAATATAAACAAAAGACATGCATATGAAGACACAAGAAGCTTAAAGAAAACCAAATAGACTGTACCAAAAAAGTCCCCTTGCCACATAATACTCAAAACATTATACATACAGAGTAAAAAAAGAATTTTAAGAGCCGCAAAGGAAAAAGGCCAAGTAACCTATAGAGGCAGACCTATCAGAATTACACCTGACTTGTCAATTGAAAACAATGAAATCCAATGATCATGGTCAAGAATTATGTAGACATTAAGAGACCTGGATGCCAAGCCCAGACTACTATACCTAGCAAAATTTTCAATCACCATAATTGGACAAGCAATATATTCTATGACAGAACCAAACTTAACCAATATGTAGCCACAAGCCCAGCCCTACACAAAGTCCTAGAAGGAAAACCCAAACAAAGGAAGTTAGTTACATCCACAAAAACAGAGACAATAGAGGATATCACATCAGCATATCACAAAAAAGGAGAAAATACACAAAATAACATCACCAACAATGAAACCTAAAATAACAGTAACTAGCAATCACTGGTCATTAATATCCTATATTATAAATGGACTCAACTCACCTATAAAATGACAAGGGCTAATAGATTGGATACAGAAACAAAAGCCATCCTTCTGCTGCATACAAGAAACACACCTCAACTTCAAATACATTCATTACCTCAGAGTAAGGTATGGTAAAAATTATCCAGTCAAATGGACCTAAGAATCAAGCTAGTATAGCTATCATAATAGCTAAAAAAGTAAACTTCAAACTAAAATCAATCAAAAGAGAAAAAGAAGGACATTTTATATTAGTCATAGAAAAAAATCCACCCAAAGGAAATTTCAATACTAAATGTCTATGAACCAAATACAGGGCACCCTCATATGTAAAATAAATTCTACTTAAACTTAAATCACACATTCAACCACACACACACACTAATAGTGGAAGTTTTCAACACCACACTCTCACAACTGGACAGATTTGCCAGACAGAAAATTAACAGAGAAATAAGGGAAGTAGCAGGTGTTATGATTCAAATGTACTTAACAGACACCTAGTAAACATCCATAGAAACATAAAACAATATACCTTCTTCTCTGCACCTCATGGAACCTTCTCAAAAATTGACCACATACTAGGTAACAAAGCAACAATCAACACATAAAAAAATGGTATATTGCTGGAAAAATTCCACACTAGTGAGTTAACAGAACATTTGAAAACTTTAAAATAAAAAGAAGCAAACTCATCTAAGAGAACTAGATGGCAAGGAAAAATCAAATTGAGAGCTGAAATCAACAAAATACAGAAAAAGAAAATAATACAAAGAATCAATGAGACAAAAAGCTGGTTCTTTGAGAAAATAGACGAACTAACCAAATAACAGAGAGAGAATAACCAAATTAATAAAATTAGAAATGAAACAGGGACATAACAACAGACACGAAGGAAATCTAGGTCATACTTAAAACCTGTACTCCACATAATTGGAAAACTTGAAAGAAATGGACAATTTTCTGGATAAATATCATTTCCCAAAATTAAATCAAGATGAGATAAGCAAATTAGATACACCTATAACTGCTAAAGAAATAGAAACAGTCATCAAAAGTCTCCCAACCAAGAGAGAACTAATACCAATATTCTTCAAGTTGTTCCACACAATAGAAATGGAAGAAACATTGACAATCTCTTTATGAGACTACAGTTACCCTGATACTCAAACCACAAAAAGACATTACTAAATAAGAGAATTACAGATACTCATGAACATTGTTGCAAAAATACTCCATAAAACACTGCTCGAATCTAAGAATACAACAGAAAAATTATTCACCAGGACTAAATTGGCTACAACCCCAAGATGCAGGGATGGATCAACATATGAAAATATGTCAATGTAATCCAACATATTAAAAAATACCCTGAAAAACAAATCCACATGATATTCTCATTAGATGCTGAAAAGCCTTTGACAATATACAACCCTTCATGACAAAGGTCTTGGAGAGAGCAGGGATACAAGGAACATACCTAAACATAATAAAGACAGTATACAGCTAGCCGACTGCCAGCATCAAATTAAGTCCAAATGAATCAAAGACCTCAACAGAAAAGCAATCACACTGAGCATCATTGAAGAGAAAGTGAGAAATATACATGAATGAAATAACACAGGATACAACTTCCCAAACATTACAGCAGTAGCACAGACACTAAGAGAAACAATTAATAAATGGGACCTCCTGAAACTGAGAAGCTTCTGTAAAGAAAAGGACATGATCAATAATACAAAATGGCAAGCTACAGAATGTGAAAAGATCTTCACCAATCCCACATCAGATAGAAGGCTGATCTCCAAAATATACAAAGAACTTAAGAAATTGGTCATCAAAAGAACACATAATCCAATAAAATTATGGAATACAGACCTAAACAGAGAACTCTCAACAGAGGAATCTAAAATGGCTGAAAGAATCTTAAGAAAATGCTCCACACCCTTAGTCATCAGAGTAATGCAAGTCAAAACAAATTTGAGATTCCATCTTGCACCTGTAAGAATGGCCAAGATAAAAAAAAAAAAAACTGATAACAACTTATGCTAGAGAGGATGTGGGTAAGGGAACACTCCTCCATTGGTGGTTGGATCGCAAAATGGGAACAGCTGTTTTGGAAATCATTATGATGATTTCTCAGAAATTAGGAAACAACCTACCTTAAGACCCAGCAATACCACTTTTGGATATATACCCAAAGGATGGTCAATAATACCACAAAGATATAAGATCAACTATGTTCATAGTAATATTATTTGTTATAGCCGAAATCTGAAAATAATCTAAATGACCCTCAACCCGAAGAAGATGTGGAACATTTACACAATGGAGCACTACACAGTGGAAAAAATAATGACATCTTGAAAATTGTGGGCAAATGGATGGATCTAGAAAACATCATATTAAGTGAGGTAAACCAGCCCCAGAAATACAAACATAATATATACTCACTCATAAGTGGTTTTAGACATAAAGCAAAAAAAAAAGTCTAGAATTCACAATCCCAGGAACCTAGACAACAAAGAGGACCCTAAGAGAGACATACATAGATCTAGTCTACATGGGAAGTAGAAAAAGACAAGACTTCCTGAATAAATTGTGAGTGTAGGAATCATGGGAGAACATTGAAGGGGAGGTAGATAAAGGGAGGGGAGTGGAGAAAAATATATATCTCTATAAAACAATACAAAAGTATAGATCATCAGTATTCAGTAAACTGAAAATGCAAGGAAAATTGGGTGAAAACTGCCATATAAGATGGGAAGCTTATGAGGAGTCATTATGACAACTAGACGTTGTATTATTTTAGATGTAGAAAAGAAGATATTAAATAAATTCCTGGAGAAATTAGGAATAGAGAGAATAAAAATCAAAATAATAAAGCCTGTACCGAATATGCTTTAATTGAACATTTACTAAATGGAGGAAAACCAAATACATTCAACATAAAATGTGGAAATCTCAAAGTTTTAAAGAGATACATAAGATAAAAGTAAATATGAAATGGATAAAAATAGAAAAAATAAATTATTCATTTTCACAGGAACCATTTTGCTATTCTTAAAAGATCCTGCAACCTATCAGAAAACTCATAGAATCAAACAACATTTTCAGTAAAATTGAAGAATGCAGATCAATATAAATCGTCAGCGTTTTTACTTACAAAAAAGGAAAAGTGGCATTTATAATAGCTTACGCTAAACTGAGTAACAAGAAATGAGCATTGCCAAGGCTGTTAGAGATACTTACAATGAAAATTGTGAAGGAACCCCTTCCCTGAGAACACTAAAAAGAAACACAAAAATCCATAAAATGTGTGTCTATCAGATGATGGAAAATCTTTCAGTTCTCCTTGATTAATAGATTCAATATTTTAAAATTGTAAAGTTAAATATTACTAAAATATTCTACATATCCAATACAATTCTCATTAAAATTCCATGACAGCTTTCACAGAACTATAGAAACAACTAAAAAATCTATTTTGAAACAAAATTCCAAGCATAGACCAAACAATCCAAAGTAAAAAGAGAAATGCCTAGGAATTATAATGCCAGTCCTCAAATTGTACTATGTAACTTAGGATAAAAAAACAACATGGTACTAGCATGCAGAAAGGTAGAACAGTGGAATATAATAGACAGACCAAAAATAAACTCACATAGTCATGACAGACACAGAGAGAAGGTAGAAAAAAGAGGTGGGAAAGAAGAACAACACAAACACTTTTTATTTTGAAAAAATGCCATGAGAAAATGTAATTTTTGTATGATGACAAAAATAAAACTAAAAGTTATCAGATTCAGTGAATCTGGTATTATGTTGAGGTCTTTGGTCCATGTGGACTTTAATTTTTACAGGGTGATAAATATGTATTTATTTGCATTCTTCTACTTATAGACATCCAGACTGACAAGAACCGTTTGTTGACGAGTCTGTCTTTTATCCAGTGTACACTTTGGCTTTTATTAAATTAAAAATCAGATATCTTCATGTGGATGGATTTATCTCTGGGTCTTTCATTTAGTTCCTTTGACCAACATGTTTGTTTGTTTGTTTGTTTTTGCTGATACCATGTGATTTTTAAAGCAATATAGCTCTGCTGTACAACCTGAAATCAAGAGCGCCGAGAATTCCAGTTCTTTTAAGTTCAAGATTCTTTTAACTATTCTGCATTTTTAGCTTTATCGTATGAAGGTGAATTTTTCCCTGCCAAGATCTGTAAAGAATTATGTGGGAATTATGATGGGGATTGCAGAATTTGATGAAGGAGACTTTTGAGAATCATATTAGTTTTATTGGCAAAGGAGACAATCTTCAGAACACAACACTTTAAAATCACATGCACTAGAATCAACAATTAATAAATGGGATCTTGTGAAACTGAAAAGCTTCTATAAGGCAAAGTGGCACCCTACACAGAATGGAAAAAGTTTTATTTTAACAACTTCACATCCAATACAGAACTATTATCCAAAATATGTACAGAATTAGAAAAGTAGACATCAAGAAAACAAAAGAAAAGAAACAATCCAATCAAAAGAATTAGATGCACATATAAACAAAGAATTCTCTGCAGTGCAAAGTCAAATGGATAAGAAATATTTAAAGGAATGCTCAAAATCTTTAGACATCATTGAAAGGCAAATGAAAACTTCTTTCAGATTCCACATTACACATGTAAGAATGGCTAAGTTCAAAGACAGAGTGACTGTTTGTGCTAGTAAGAATGGCAAACAAGATGGACAATCCTCCATTGATGATGGAAGTGAAAACGTGTGCAGGCACTATGGAAATCAGTATGGTGGCTCCTCACAAAGATAGAAATTGATCTTCCTCAAGACACAGCTATGCCACTTTTTGCCATATACTCAAAGGACTGTCCATTCTACCACAAAGATGCTGATTCAACCAGATTCACTGATACTAGCCAGAAACTGGAAACAATATGGATGTTCCTCAAACAAAAGGATGTATAAAGAAAATGTGGCACATTTACATGACGGAATATTACACAGTTTGTAAGAAAAATTTAATCATGAAATTTGCAGGAAAATAAATGAAACTAGAAAAAATAATCCTGAGTGAAGTAAGCAAACCCAAAATGAGGAACATGGTATGTACTCACTTATAAGTGGATATCAGCTGTAAAGTAAAGGATAACAATGTTAAAGCAGCCCACACATTAAGAGGCGTTAAGAAGCATGAAGGGCTTAAGAGTGGATGCATGTATTTCCCTGGGAGAGCAAACCAGAATAGATTTTATGGTCAGACTGTGGGCATGTGGTGACAGGAGGAAGGAATGCAGATCTAGTGGATGAGAAAGGGGTAGAGAAAGAGAAGCCTAGGAGAGAGTGTTGGAAATTGGGGGTTTGGGAGAAAATAGGGACATTTCCTGGAATGTATGAAAGTGATGCGGGAATATGGAGTCTCAAGAAGCTACTTCTTGTTACTAGGTGATGTTTCCAGTTACAGGACTCAGTTGTATTCATTTGGGTCAACCAAGAGGTCCCCATTGAAATTCCTAAACAAGCCAGGCTTTTGTTAAGACAACGGATTGCTTTCAGCAAACTGGCAGGAGGGCCCTGTTGCCAAGGAAAACATTCACACAACTCACTGAACATGAATAATTCCAGCTGATGCCTACATGGAGCCTTAATATATACTTCTAGCCTCTTTGGTGCAGGAAATTACTCTGCTAACTAGTGAAGGAGAAATGTGTAAGCCAAGCCAGCCACAAAACTTTTGACTTATAATCTATCCTACTGGAAAAATACGTCAGCGTAATGGCAGCACAGAACTTGGAGGAGTAGTCAACCAATGTCTGATTTGACTTTAGGATGATTTCACAAGGAACCCAACTTGTTGTAGGAGGCCACTTATTTCTTCACGGTTGCTCATCACTGAAACAATCAAATATAAACCATATTATTTGCAGTACTGTTTGGCCAATAGCTTAAGCATATTTCTGGCTAATTTATATCTTATATTAGCCTATGTCTATTAATCTGTGTATCACCAAAAGGTTGTGGCTTATCAGGGAAAGTTCCAGCATTGGTCTCCTGCCAGAATACATGTCTTTTCTTTGGCTATGCCTTCTTTCTCCTAGAATTCAGTTTGGTTTTTCCCACCTACCTCTATTCTGACTTTATTAACCAATTGTATTCGCCGAACACAGAAGGAAATCCCATATCACCTCCATTTTCTATTTAAATAAAAAAGAAGGTTTTAACAAATTGGCATGCCAATGTGGGGGCTGACAATATCCATATAAAACCTTAGAAAGCTTAAAAAAGAATTCTAGACACAAAAGAACAGAGTTAATCATAGCTTAATACCATGGCTCCTTTATGAGAAGGTTCAACTAAGGAACACTTGAATGAGGTTTGTGGGGTCAGGTGCTTGTATGCCTGCTTGGGAGTTAGAAGAAAAGTAGCTGAGACAATGCCTGCAGATTTAGCTTTTACTCAGAAAATGATTTATGTGCTGCATGGTGCTTCTAAGAGTTGAGGTAATGAGCATAGCTCCCACTGGGCATTCTCAGAGGCAGTAAATATGTTGGATTATGTGGAGCAAGCAGGCAGGGCCCTGTTGGCCCTAGCCATGCCCATTTAGTATTAAGAAAGAAAGAAAGAAAGAAAGAGAGACAGAGAGACAGAGAGAGAGAGAGAGAGAGAGAGAGGGAGGGAGGAAGGGATGGAGGGATAAAAGTGATTCTGGTTAGAAAAAGATTACAGATATGCAATAAAGACAAATCCAGGTGGAAACTCTAAATGAGTCACAGTGTTGGATAAATGTATGTAGGCTTGACACAGAGAAAAAAATAATATAGAGAGTTATAAAAAGAAGTAAATGTTTTTTTTTTAAAAAACAAAGTCTTTAAAGACACAGAGTAAACTGGTAGAAAAGTAACAGAGTAAGAAAAATAAACCACATAAAGATGGCATATACACAGAGAGACTGTATTATGTATATTATTGTGTTTTCTTTGAACTTTTGACTGCAAAAAGACATTTGATTCTGGGGACTGATAAGCTAAACCAACATATATGTTTTAAAGTTTTCTTGACTGAAGAAGAATGCTTAAAAGAAATTCCACACTAGCTCAGAAATGAGTAAAATAGAGGGTTATTTATTTAGGGGTAGACTTACAGATCATAGTCCTCTGTTCGAATGGGGGACAACAACCAAATCCAACAGCCAGGAATGAGGCAGGATGCGTGCTTTTTATGGGCATATATAGTATAAGAGGTCACGCCCAAGTGGGTAGGAAATGTAAAGACTACTGGCAGTAGGTATTCTTTCAGCACCTCCCCCTTTTGTACAAATAAGAAAGTTCTAAGCCTAATACAAAATTATATACAATAAAAAATAAATAACAGGTATAAAAATTAGAATTACAACCAGTATAAAAATATCAAGCAAGAAACATGTAATAAATGTTTCAATCCTATCCTAATGAGTTTAAGTTGTGTATAATAAATAACTTGGCCAAGTCATGAGAGGAAAGTAGCTACAACTATCTAGTTTTCAACCCCATCGAGGACCCAAGAAGGGAAATATTACTTGAGTAAGCAGGAAGTACAATCAAGTAACTTCCAAAATGTGCAGCAAATGACATAGACAACTGGCTACCTGGGATATCACCCAAAGTCTCATTTGCAATGTTGGAGCAACAAACTTTGGCTAAGGCCTAGAATGAGGACAATGACCTCAAAAGGTAAACAATGTATAAATATTCTGATGAGAGGTAGATATGAATGTTGCAATATGATAAATATATTCTAAAATTCTATCAATATGCAAAATGTCTTAAACAGAGGTAATAGCATGCATGCATGCATACATTATGACAAAATAACTTTGCCTAGATATACAAATATTGTGAATGAAAATAGGGACATATTTAATATAATTTAAGCTTGTATCAATATACAAGAATCTATACCAATGTAATTTACCTATAAATAATAACTCACAATATTCACTCTATTTCTCACTATTATTATTAGTGTGAGTAAGCTCACACAAATCTATTATCCAATCCAATTTTCTTTTTTTAAAGAGATCCCTGAGCCTACATAATTTTCCCCACATCCCAACTCTATACCAATTATAATCCATCCCAAATGAAATCCCTAACTCTGAGGACAAACTTTGTTGAGAAAGGTGATGTTGTCTTCTAGAACTACTTCCAGCTGACTTGGGAGTGATATTCTTTCTATAGGATTCTGTGAAAGTAAAATGATGATTAAGTTCCAAGATTATTGTCTATTATAATTGCAAATAGTCTCTTGAGTATTTGGTAGGGTTTTTCTGAGGTTCCTATTTGGAGTTCTGGCCAGAATGTTGTAAAAAAGTGCACCATTTCAGCTAACCAGGTTAAAATTATCTTGAGCAATTGCTACCCAAACCAGGTCTTATAGTAGCGCTATCAGCATCATGTTATAATAACAATCAGGTGAAGTTGTTATTGTGGGGCCCCATCTTCTTCCTAAAATCTTCAAAGATTACTGCAGGTAAATTCATTGTGGAAAACATAAACATTATCTATATAGACATATACAGACATATATATTCAATGAAAGTTATGGTAGAGACAAAAATATGTATGAAGAAAACTAATTTTTTTCTAATTCATTTCTTCTTTCTGTCCCATACCAGATGGCTCTTGACATGAGACAGAAATTCTGAATTTTTCTTTTAACAACATTCTTGGATTTAGACAAGGACAAAGCCATTGTCCAACTCCAAAGCCATATATATATATTGTTCTTTTTATTTCTCTTGATGATCCTTATTGGATAGTTATTTTTCTTTCTGTCAGCAGCCAAACATCCAGGGTCTCTTGAATTTTTGAATATGTGTATTTTCATATAAAAACAAGAACTAAACCCTGCCCCAACCCTATGTGACTTCCTCACCACGTGTATAGTTGTCACTGTTGTGGAAGAGCTGTCATTTCTCTTTCTCAAGAGATTTCTCTTTTTCAAAGTGAATTTTTATTAATTTTGATGGTATCCGTAGTTTTTCTTCTCTTGTGGAAAAAAGAACAAAACCCATACCGAACTGTAGCACATCTCCTGGCATCAATTGTGAGGTCAACACATCCTTGAAATACAAATCAAATTCTGAAGACTTTTCTATTATCCAATGTCTCTCTACTGCTATTGTCCCTTTCTCATTAGCATTAGGAAAATTCAAAGTTAATAAAGCATTATATAATCTATTTTGGGGAGTATTTTCCATTCCTTTCTGTTTGTTTAACATATCATTTATAGTTTGATTTGATCTTTTTATAACTTCCTGACCTGTAGGATAGTGTTGTATACCTGTAATATACTTTATATTATAATAAGCAAAAAATCTGTATCATTTTCTTAGAAACATATGCTGTGTAGGCTCATATTTCTATGTGGTATGGTGACTAGAATCTCAGACAATAGTTGCACCTGCCACACAGCTGGTGGTCACCTTCCTAACAAAAGATCAGGATGTTGTTCTGCTACTTCTTTGTAATTTGGAAGATGCCTGAAAAGAGATGTTAATTCAGCCTATGTGACAGAGCTGGCATAAAGAGGAGGAAGATAGGGAGACATGACAATGTGTGGAGGTGACCAGAGACAATCACTTGGTTACCTAGGAAACAGAATGCTAATGAATTTCCCTCTAAGTTTATGTTTTGATATATAAGGCTGTTTGGAGAATAAACACAGAGGAAGTTTCAGGATGTGAACTCAGGATTTCATGAGTGATCACTGAGAATCACCCTCCCGATAAAGGCATGTGAGTTGTCTTTATTCCCATGTCTCCCCAGCAGTCCTAGAGAAATAATTTAGGTTCCGGGCTGGCACTGGACCCTGACAATGCTGAAATATTATCTGTCTTTATTTGTGCAGGTATACCCATGATGGCTATAACTTCTAATGCATGTGTGATGACTGAATCAGCCTTTGCTGAAGTTAAAGCAGATGCCCACTGAAAACCTGAATAAGTGTCAATGGTGTGGTGTACATATTTTAATTTTCCAAATTATGTAAAGTAGACCACATTCATCTGCCAGATTTCATTCCTTGGTTAGTCCCTGCAGGTAGTGGTCTTTGGTTATAGAAAGAGCAAGGAGGACTTCTCTTTATAATCTGCTTAGCTTGTTGCCATGTAATAGAATACTCTTTCTTTAATCCTTTGCTATTAACATGATGTTTCTTATGGAATTCTGAGGTCTTCAACTCACTTCCAATCAGTAATTGATCAATTTCTGCATACTGTATGCTAGAGGACCTGGCAGACCTGTATGGGATTGGATGTGTGCTATATATAAGAGACAAAACCTATTCCTGATTATATCTTGAAACTGAATGAAGAATGAAGTCAATTCTGTATCATCTGGTATAAATTCAGTGGTTTCAATATGCAAAACAACTCTTTCTGCATATTGTGAATTAGTAACTATATTAAAAGTTTTTTTAAAAATCCATTAGCATGATGAGAATAGCATATAATTCTGACTTTTGGACAGAATTATAAGGTCTATCTTTGTTTCACCTTACTTAAATCTTCTAATTTGTAACCTGCCTTTCCTGATTTATTTGTATCAGTATAGAATGTACATGCTTCAGTTATTGGTATGTCCCATACAATGTGAGGAAGGATCCAAAAGTTCTCTTTATAAGGTTAATTCTATCACTTTTGAGATAATTAATTAATTATTATTAATCTCTCCTAAAAAATAGCACAATCTCTTTGTCATGGTTCCTTGTCTTTCCATATTCTTTTTTAGTTTCATTAGAAGTAATAGGCACTTTAATCTCTGCTGGGTCTATAACTGCTAGTTGACGAAGTCTCAATTTTCCTTTTATAATTAATTCAGATATATTTTCCACATAATTTCCACAATTTTTTACTTGACTCATGTGATAAAAATATCCATTCTAAAATAACATCTTCCCTTTGTATTAAAATTCCTGTGAGGAAAATTCGGGAAGTCAATATGACTAGAATGCAATTAAGATTTGGATTTACCCTATCCACATGTGCTTCCTGTAATTTTTCTTTAACAACAATCAATTCCTTTTCTACTTCAGCTTTTAATTCTCTGGGACTATTTAAGTCTTTGTTACCATCTAAGGTTTTGTTTAAATGAACTTTTAGAACAGGCAATGCCTCAACAGCTGGTTATAGACTAGAACTGTCTCCTAACAATCTTGGAGGCACTGGATAAATGGCTCATTGGTTGAGAGCAGTGGATGATTTTCCAAAGAGTCTGAGTTAAATTCCCAGCAACTATGTAGTGGCTCACAACCAGCTGTGATGGGATCTGGTACACTCTTCTGGTGTCCCCAAAGACAGGTCACCCATATCCACAAAAAAATAAGAGTCCACAACCAGTCTCTTCTAATTTGTGCCTTTTTTGTTCTAATTTTCTGTAAACATATTTTATAACATAGCTAACTGACAGAATCTTCTCTCTGCATTTTTAGGATCAATTTGTAGCCCCCATTTTGGCAGAACTTTCTTTACTTCTTCACATTCTTTCTAATATATCTATGTTTGAATCAGATAGCAAAATGCCATCCATGTAATTGTAAATTACAGATTTAGGAAGTGTTTTAATATTATTTCCAATGGCTGACTTACAAAGTATTGGCATAGGGTGAGGCTATTGAGCTTTTCCTATGGAAGAATGGTCCACTGGTAGTTTGAGAATTATTATAAGTAGGTACTGTGAAAGCAAATTTTTTTTGCTGTTCTTTCTTTGTAAAGGTATAGTGAAGAAACAATCTTTCAAATCAATAACTATAAGAGGCCATCCTTTTGGTAATGGAGAAGGCAAAGGAATTCCAGATTATAGTGGGCCCATAGGTTGAATTACCTTATTGACAGTTCTTAGATCTGTCACCATTCTCCATTTACCAATTTTTTTAAACAAATACAGGAGAAACCCAAGGGCTGTTTGACTCTTCAATGTGGTGAGCATCTAGTTGCTCCTGTAGCAGTTGTTCTAAAGCCTACAGTTTATCTTCTGTTAATGGCCACTGTTTAATCCATATTGGTTTCTCAATTAACCATTTTAAAGGTAGGGAACTTGGTTCCTCTAAAGGTTTGCTAGTTTCTGTGTGTTTTTAACAGCCTGAATGGCTGGTGAGCTTTGTGTATAGTACCTTATAATATCCTTTCCAGAATTGAGTTCCTGGGACTACAGGAATGTTAATCTGGGTATTCCATTGCTGCAGCAGGTTGCAGACTCATAAATTCACTGCAATATTGGCCACATATGGCCTTAGCTTTCCTCTCTGTCCTTCTGGCACTATACAGTCAACCCATCCGTGCTTTGTTTCAGTTGAGATAGTGTTAAATTCCATCTGCCTCTTGAAGAGGCCAATAAGGATGCTAAGATTCTGGGTTAATGATACTCATGTCCACACCCATGTCAATCATACCCACAATTACAATGCCATTTATATGCACTCTACGTTAGTCTGCCAGAATATATGTTTCCTATTTTTACTTATCCTCCATGTTTATGCCATCATCTAAAACAGTATGGTTTTCTACAGAAGGCTCTAGATTTTTTAATTTTTCTGGTGAGACATTTTCTCCACAGTGACTAGGAATAACTGAGCCCCTTATGACTTGGAGGCCTGCAAGAGCTCCCCCCCCCCGCCCCAAGGAGTTTTCTGATGTTATCAGGTTGCCTATTCTGTCTTTTGTTGATCTGAATTTATTGGTGCAATGTCAGCCTTTACCACATCTTCTACATATACCTGAAGGCTGAGTCCTCCTATTCTTGCCATTCCCAGAGGAGACATTATTCCTAGAAATTCCTTGTCTACAATCCCTTCTTAGATGTCCTTTTTTACCACAATTAAAACATTTGGCATTTTGATGTCTCCTCATTCCTCTGGAAATAGCTTACCCTACCCAAGATTCAGTATTATAGTCAAATGTCTCAATGTTCTTTGTATGCAGGATCCATTTGCCCATTGGTGCTGATCTAAGCTTTAAAGGCCCAAGTATCATTTTTCATCCTAAGCTGGCATTTTCAAAAGCCAGAGATTCAGTAAGTACTCACCTACCATTTGGGTCTGTTACTCCTCTTTGTACTGCTTTAGTTAATATTCGTAAAAAGTCTCTAAAGGGTTCTCTCTGACCCTGTTTAACCCTGGTATATGATTCAATTAATTTTTTCTGGTTCTTGAATTCTGTACCAAGCATTTAAGGCTGCTTTGTGGCTTAGGGACAAGATTTGTTCATCATAATAATCTCCAGCCTATGGGTCAGCATAAGTGCCTTCACCAAGAATTTGATCTTGAGAAGTCTCAAGTTTTTTTTTTTTTGCTTTTCCCTGTTATTCTAAAATTTTAGCATCTTCCTTGAAATAGCAATTAAATATTAGTTGAGTCCCATCATCTCAGACTGCTGAAACTAATTGAAGCCAGTCATGTGGCATCATATTAATGCTAGAAGCCCATTTCTTCATCATCTTTCTAATAAATGCAGAATGCAATCCATAAGTATGACAACTTGCTTATTTTCTTTTAGATAATTCATTCTTATAGGTATCCATCTACCTTCTTTGGATCCTTTTGGGCCTTTAGTACTTGATGCTTTGTCAGAGTAGATTACAGGGTAGGAAGCTAAAGCCCTGGGTAAGTCATCTCTGACAGCTATTGGCGATGTTGAATCCTGTCCTTGTACCTTATTTCCTGCTCATCACCTCCCATAATTTCCTCAATCTTTTCAAACTTTTAACTACTATCTTTTTAAATCCTGAATCTCCTGGCATGTACATATTTCTAGTGATTTAATTGAGGCACCTAGCCTCTGGTCCTCATTCTGTACATGTGATTTCATGGTCTGAAGTTTTGCCCTTAAAGATAACATCTCATCTTTGGATGCTATTTGAATAGCATGCAGATTGTCTTCCTGGAGAGATAATCTATCTCCTAACTTCTCATAAATTTTTAACAGATTTTGATTTTCAAATTCAACAGTATGAATTCTTCAGTTAATTTCTCAGTATCCTTTGACTTGGACTTAATTTTGTTTGTCAAATTAATTTTACCCTTTTCAATAGCATTAATTTTTTCAGGTAATTTTTGATTTTTGATGGTATTAATCATGTCATCTAGCTGTTTATTATTATTCTGTAAAGACTGTGCCAAAAAGTGCCTCATTCTTGGCTTTGTAATCAGACCATTTTCTTAAGGATATAAATGAAAAAAAACTGAGTACCAATATCCAATAAATGGATGTATCACCATAACCATATAAGCCTTTCAGAATACAATACATAGTATTAGCAAAAAAGTTACTAAAAGTTTCAATGGTAATGTTGTCTGCCATTATATAACTTTCAAGTTTATTGATTTACTAATTAATAAAATATTTAATTGGCATCAGGTCCAATAAATTGTTTTAGGTGCAATAATCTTTATTTCCAGCAAGTGTTGTGGTTGCAAAGTTGCTATTAGTGGCACAACCTGATGCCACAAACAGTCCTGAGCCACTTTGGCTTTCTCACCTTGGTGCTGGTTAAATACTGAGAAATATGCTTTGCTCCACAAATTAAAAGCAATGAAATCAATTCCATACAAGCAGCAAAAAGCCCAGAACTCACGGGCAGGGAGCACAAACTGGAAACTGTGCAAGTTGCCACATGGCTGGGACCTGTGGCAGGGAATGCAGCATTGAGGGTGGGGAGCATCTGCACACTTGGAATATTTTCAAGTCACCACATGCAGTTAGCTCCTCTGTGGTGGGGGCTATAAAAAAAACCCACTTGGGTAAAAGAAAGCCAAGCAGGTGAGGGTAAGTGTCTTTCTGGGCTGTGGACCTAGGCCTTTAAGCCTTTTTCACCCAGTAGGTGTGGAGTCCGGGTCCACGTGGGCCCCAGATGAAGAAGAATGCCTAAATGAAATCCCACACTTGACTTCAAAATTTGAGTCTAAGAATATGTTACTTTGAAAAGAGGTTCTTCTTTTGTGTCCACAGAGAACGAAAACATGTGGATTCATTCCAGGCTAATGTGGTTTGATGGACCAAGAACACCCAAAAGGTCTCTGTGGAAACCCCTACAAAGAAAATTACATTGTCCAACAAAAATCAGGAAGCAGTTTCAAGAGAACTATGCCCAACTTCCCAAATATTGTTTATAAATGTTACATATAAAGGGAGATATGTTATAGAGATTTGCATTGGTATGGATCTTGTTTTAGTGATACAATTTAAGGTCAATTTTTAATACTATATATATATATGTTTTTCTGAGCTTGATTAAGGTATTGTATTTGTCCACCTCTTTTAAAATTGTAATGTATAACTAAGAAATATAGGTTAGTAGATAATCATCTATAATAGTCAAGCTTGTAGTCATGTTAGTTATATTTTCTAGATGTGCAGAGATGTATTTCAGATGGATAGACATGCTTCCAATGTTTCAAAGGCTACAGTATATGGCATTTGAAATGTTTAAGAATTTAAGGATTTTTATGACAATGAGACACATTCACTCCGTGCAGCACCAATCTACTTCAAGAAGATGATGGCCATTGAAGAGGCTCCTCAAGGAGTTTACTAACCATTGGGCAAGAAACTGCTCTTGCCTGGACTGCTTGATGTTATGCTGTGTGAACTGGACATTCAGGACTCACAGAGAAATGACTGCTGAACTTGACTAAAGATGAGATGGTCCTTTGGGGTTCCTGCTTCAAGAAAGAGTCTTCCAGACATTCTGAAGGACACAGAAGAAAGTGAATGAGAAACTTCCAATATAGGTGAGACTGTCCTTGAAATTCCCTACTTTATGATAATTTTTACTGGATGCTATGGGCCTGTAGGTTGAAGATAGATGCTCCAATGATACAGAAGAACTTTCAGCAGCTATCCAGGCAGTGAGATGTCTCTGTCAATTCTAGGTTTTGGAAGTTGCATATTATGCACTTCCTGTTTACATAGATAATATTATATAATTCTGGAGTATTTGATGGAGTTGAAGAGTAGGTAGTTATAGTTATAGTTTTCCTTAGTTATGATAAAAGATAAAATAGATATAAATGTTGTAACTGTAATTCTTGCTTGATACCTGTTTTGTTATATGTTATTTTACTATGTTAAAGTTAAAATCTTCCTTTTTATTTAAACATAAAAGGGGAGGTGATATGGGCTTCCCAACTGCATGCTGTGAATACCATTATTAATAAAGAAACTGTCTTGGCCTGTGATAGGACAAAAGAGTATAACTAGGCTTGGAAAACTAAACTGAATGTTGGAAGAAAGAAGGCAGAGTCAAGGAATCCATGTAGCCCCACCAGAGACAGATGCTGGATAGAAACATGCCAATTAACCACAGCCATGTGCCAATACACAGAGTAATAGAAATGGGTTAAATTAAGATATAAGAGTTAGCCAATAAGAAGGTAGAGCTAATGGGCCAAGCAAGGAATTAATTAATACAGTTTCTGTGTGGTTATTTCAACTCTTGGCAGCCAGGAACCAACAAGCCGGCTCCTACACACCAACCCATATCCATCACTGATTGGGTAATCAAGAAACAGAGACTAGATCCAAAAAATAAATACTTAACTAAATGTATATCAGTCAAATGATTTTTAATGATAATCTGTTATACTCACAATGCTTCATGCAGTCATCATAAGACTTTCTCCTGTAGCAGATTCAAAGAGATGTAGAGATCCACAGCCAGACATGTAAAAAAAAAAGGTTCAATGGGATGTCTCCATCAAATCCCTCCTTTCAGAATTTAACACAGCCCTGTTTAAAAGAGGTACAAAGATTGTAAAAGCCAGAGGGTATGGACGACACCAGGAGAACAAGGCCTTTTGAATCAATTATGCAAGGTAGAGGTGAGTTCATAGAGACTAAATCAGCAAGCACAGGGCCTACATGGGTGTGTACCAGCTCCTCTTCATGTATTTTATAGCTATTATATTAGTGCTTTAATGGGACACTTGACTGGGTAACAAGTGGGTCTCTGACTCTTGTGCCTGCTCTTGGGATTCTTGCTCTTTTTGGGGCTGCTATATCCAAATTTGATGTGATAGCTGTTGCTTCAACTTACTATATTTTATTGTGCCTTGTTGGATTTTCATCTGTTGGAAGCCTGGATACAAAACAGAAAGGAGCTGGGGAGAAACTTAGAGGAGGGGAGGAAGGGAAAGTCATTTATAATGTTTATGAAAATCTATTTCCAATAAATGGGAAAAAGGAAAAAAATGGTATTTCCAATCCATTTTTATGAATGTTATAGAGAAATTTTTGACATATTGTTATCATTCATTTGAATGGCATTTTGAACTCTGAAAATAAAATATAAGAATAATTGCAGTTTGCTCAGCAGTTCATCATTATACTGGTAGATAACACCTACACAACTCATTGAACACGGATAAGTTGAAGTAGTGCCTATGTAGAGATTTCACCCTTACGCACTAGTGTTGGTAGTACAGCAGGTACTCTGCAGGCTACAAATGAGAAATTTATACACCAATCCAGCTAATATTGATCTAAAGTAGTGTCCTGCCCATAAGAAATGCTAGTATAATGGTGACAAAAAGCTTGTGGTGTTAACCAAGCAATATCTAATTTGAGTTAAGGTCCAGCCCATTAGATGGAAACCATGCCCAACACTGCTACAGCAGCCAAGAACTGGAGACTAATTATCACATGAATCTAGGGAATACCCAAGTACTAGCATTCTATCAAAGACAGTTGCAAGAAAGAACTCTAATGACATTTTTTTTCTACACTCATAGGTCATCTTGGTCAGCAATCATCACAGAAGTTTCTTCTTACAGAACATATCCAGACAACATACAGACAGGTCGTCCATGTGTTTGGTTAGAGTTACTCTGAGATATTTGATGTTATTTGTGGCTATTGTGACGGGTGATGTTTCTCTGGTTTCTTTCTCAACCCCATTTATCATCTATGTAAAAATAGCTACTGAATTTCTTGAGTTAATCTTGTATCCTGCTACATTTCTAAAGGTGTTTATGAGTTGTAGAATTTTCTTGGTAGAAATTTGGGGTCACTTATGTAAACTATCATATCATTAGCAAATAATGAGAGTTTGACTTCTTCTTTTCTGATATATATCCCCTTGATATCCTTTTGTTATCTTATTACTCTAGCTAAAACCTCAAGAAATATATTGAATTCATATGGAGAGAGTGGATAAACTTGTCTTTTGTCTTGTTCCTGATTTCATCGGGACCATTTTGAGTTTCTTTCCATTTAATTTGATGTTGTCTGTTGGCTTGCTGTATATTGCCTTTATTATGTTTAAGTATATTCCTTGTGTCCTTGCTGTCTTCAAGACCTTTATTGTGAAGGGATGTTGTATTTTCTCAAAGGCTTTTTCAGCATCTTATGAGAATATCATGTGGATTTATTTTTCAATTTGTTTATATGGTGGATTACATCGACAGATTTTTGTATGTTGAACCATCCCTGCATCTCTGCGATGAAGCTGACTTGATCATGGTGGATGATTTTTCTGATGTGTTCTTGTATTTTGTTTGCCAGTATTTTATTGAGCATTTTTGCATCAATTTTCATGAGTGAGATTGGTCTGTCTTTTTCTTAACTTTTTTTTTAAGGTTTTATTTATTAAGTATACAGTGTTCTGCCAGAAGAGGCACCAGATCCCATTATAGATGGTTGTGAACCACCATGTGGTTGCTGGGAATTGAACTCAGGACCTCTGGAAGAGCAGTCAGTGCTCTTAACCTCTGAGCCATCTCTCTAGCCCCTTCTTAACTTTTTTATATTCTAAAAATTATGTTAACATTACACATTTTTATCTTTGAGTTTTTGTGTTGGGTCTTAGAACACAATCACTTCCAGAATGATAAATGTAGCTAGTGACTCTTCTGCAGAATTTGAATGACATCTGCAAATATCTTAGTATGTCAATCTTCTTCTCTGTGCATTGGCTCTTTTTTTGTACTCTCTTGGAATGTTACAGGTATTCATTCACATACTTTAAAAGCTGCAGTTCTGTTGTCAATGGATGAAAGACTAGGATTTTATTGCGGTTATAAACAGCCATCAATTTATTTTTAATCAACATCCTCTATGTAACAATGGTAAAGTCAGTAGGATCTTTACTTCTCCCATGTTGTCCTTTTAGAATATATGCTACGGTTTGTACTGAACAAGAGGGTTTACTTTAAGCCACTAATAATGATTTCAAAGGAAAAGAGCATCTTACATGTACCATGGTTGCTTATTCTTATAATCTCTGAATCTTAGAATCAGGGGCAGGGGTAGAAGAATAAGTATTTCAACCTAGCTAGCCTACAATACATAAAATATTTACTCAAAGAAAAAATAGAGGAATAATCCTTCAGTAGAATGTGAAGATTTGTCACTGTGATAGGTCTAATAAAGAAACTGACTGATCAATAGTTGAACAAAATAAAGTTAGGTGGGAAAGCAAACTGAGAATTCTGGGAAGGAGAAGGGTGGGATCACATGTTGCCACCCAGATGCAGAGGGAGCAGAAAATGAATGTGCCATGCTAATAAGGGTACCACCATTTGGCAAAGATTAAATAAGGAATATGGGTTAATTTCAAATGTAGGAGATAGTAACAAGCCCAAGCTATTGGCCGAGCATTTATTTATAAGTAACATTAAGTCAGTTATTTAGGAGCAGGCAATTGAGATGGGAAAATTCTACCTGCACATCTCATTTGAGGAAACTGGTGATAAAGATTGAATAAATAGCTTTGTCCCACGGAGCCGAGCAGAGAGGAGAGGGCAACCCTCAGTAGGCCTGCCTTTGGGACCGAGAACCTCGCCCAACCAGCCTCCGCGGATTCATCTGGACCCTGTCCCGGCTGCACCTGAGCTCGGCCCACCCGGGCTGAGGCCTTGGGGGAAGGGCGAGTCCCCTGCTAGGGGGCCTCCTTTGTCCCACGGAG
>PVIU01008451.1:0-49899 GCA_004026605.1 Ondatra zibethicus
CTAGTACAGAGTTCCCTAGTACAGAGTTCTCTAGTACAGAGCTCTCTAGTACAGAGCTGTCTTGCCAGCTCACCTGCCCTGCCTGCAAGGGGAGGCCCCCAGCCTCTGCTCTGGTTCCCTGATCAGACATGCCTAGCACTGCCATTGCTTTCTAAAAATTCTTTTTTCCTAGTGCTAGGTGTAGAATGTGGGACCTCACACATGGCTGACAGGTGTTCACACATGCAACATTAAATTGCTAATGACTTTTGAATACAGACTCGTGAATTATGTAATCTGTTTTTGCCTTCGTGTTTGTTAGAGGTAGCTGGAGACAGCTCTTAGCCAAGTTGGTCCAGATAATCTTCCTCTCCTTTCCTTTTTAAGATAGGGTCTCATGTCCATTATTGGTGGCATACACCTTTAATCCCAGCACTCAGGAGGCAAGAGAGGCAGGTAGATCTCTGAGTTCAAGGCCTGATCTACAGAGTGAGTTCCAGGACAGCCAGGGCTACACAGAGACAGTCTCGAAAAAATAAATAAGGATAGGGTCTCACTACGTAGCCCTGACTGGCCGGGAGCGAAGGCTGGGCTTAAACTCACACAAATCCCGGGTGCTAGGATTAAAAGCATGGGCTACAAAGGCTCAGATATCTTAATTTCATTGTCCTGTAACATGGGTCGTCAAGGGTCTCACTTCCATTTTTCCCCATGGTGTCCTAGAACTTCCTCATCGGTCCTTGTGTCAGAGTCAACTCACCTCCCTGTCGGATTCTTTTAAGGTTTGGGGGTGGGTGGGAGAATTAGGAGTTCGATGACACCCTGGGATATGTGGCTTGGGGGAATCTTTTCTCCTGATCTCTGGGTTGCTCAGCTTTCTTTGGAGTTTAAAAAAAAAATGCTGAGCCACATGTGCGTCTTTCACCACCAGAGGACGCGCGTTCCTCAGGCTGAGGCTGCCATTTCAAACCAAGCTTGTGGGATAGGGAAACGGCAAGAAATGATGGCCCCTGAAACTCCTCATGGGTAAGGACTAGGCCAGGGCCTTCCGCCGGATCTGGGCAGCCATTCTCGAGTCTCCGTTCCCTTTCTGTGCCTCTGAGCGTGTTGCCCGACTCTGCCCGCAGCATCTCTGAGGTGGCCGCCCTGGAGCGGGAGCTGCTCGACGAGTACCGCTTCGGGCGGCAGCAACTGGTGGAACTATGCGGGCAAGGCAGTGCGGTGGCTGTGACCAAGGTACTAGCCCCCTTTGCTCGGGGCTACTTCAGCCCATCGCTTGGGTGGGGAAACTGAAGTACAAGGCTTCGTTTTCAGGCTCACTGCCAGACAAGGCAGAATTTGGGTCCTCAGAGACTCAGATGGGGAAACACATACAGGATGGGGCTTGGGCCCTCAAAGTGCAGGCCTGGGTCCCCCAGAAGTGCCACCTATAACAGCCTACCTACCATCTGAACACCCCTAAATATCCCCACGAGGAAGCAGGTCCGGATGGGCAGGGTGGTCAAATGAGGTCTGAAGCAGTACTCAGGTAAATCTTTACCCCATAGGTGCCCCCAATATGACAGGAGAGTGTTGATGACGCCAGAGGAACTGGCTTTGAGGCCCACTGAGCCTGCCCTTAGGGGCCTCTATGAACAGGCAATTCATAGAGGTTATAAATGCAGAAGCCCCTCTCCGCCTGTGTCTCGCCTCTCCTTCCTTTAAAAAATTTTAATTACATTACTGCCCCTCCCCCGTGTGAGCGTGAGCATGTGGAGTGGGGAAGACAGTTTGTGGGCGCTAATGTTCTTCCACCATGTGGGTCTCAAGAAAAACTCCTTTACCTGCTGAGCCACCTCACTGACCTCTTCGGTAGCCCAGACTGTCTTCGTGGGGCTTACAACTGCCAGTCCAGCAGTTTCTAAGGCAGGAGGATTGCTGCAAGTCCAAGACCAGCCTGAGCGAGAGCCTCTCAAACAATAACAAAAACAACAACAACAACAAAAAACATGTAGACAGACTGAGCTTCTGAACTAGAAGGCACACAGATAGGAAATAGTAAAGGCAGGAGTGGGGCAGACAGATGGTCTAGGCGCCAAGCTTGTCCGATTCTGGACGTTCCTCCGGGTTAACCCCACTTTTCAGTGTAACTTGGGGGTAACTGTGCCAGGAAAGTAGGGATTGTGTCCAAAGTGCATGGAGTAAACAAACCACACTGGGCCTGCACGCAGACCACCACTCTGTCCCTCTGCTACGTCGCAGGCGTTCCCTTTGTCCTCGCTGTCGCGCAAGCAGAGGACGGTACTGGTCGTGTGCGGCCCGGAGCAGAACGGCGCTGTGGGGCTAGCGTGTGCCCGGCACCTGCGGGTGTTCGTGAGTAGCAGGGTCCTATGGCGGGGAACAGAGCTGGGTTGGGGTTCCGCTGGGGACAAAAACTGGGGTGGTCTCCCTCCCGCTGCCGCCATCACCAGACCCGGGTTCCCCCAGGACTACCAGCCCAGCATCTTCTGCCCGGCGCGTTCGGCTGACGCTCTGCACTGCGACCTGACCACGCAGTGCGAGAAGATGGACATTCCCTTCCTGTCCTTTCTACCCGCCGAGGTCAGCTGAGCCTACCCTGACCCTGCCCTGACCCGTCCTCAATCCGGCCCCTCACACCGCCCCCCCCACAGGTGCGGCTCATCGATGACGCCTACGGGCTGGTGGTGGACGCAGTGCTGGGCCCCGGAGTGAGGCAGGCAGAGGCGGGCGGGCCTTGCGCGCGCGCGCTGGCCACTCTGAAACGGCTCTCCATCCCGCTCGTGAGCCTGGACGTCCCCTCAGGCATGCCACCCAGGAGCAGTCTGATCACCCCAGTCTGTTTTCTCCATCCACCTTTTCCAGCTTCAGTGTCTCCCTTTTACACCCCCCACCCCCAGCCTTGTTTTTCCTCGTTCAACCTCAATTTCCGCGTCTGCCCTCATCCTGTTTCACACCCGTCCTAAGGATGGGGAAGTTACAAGTGGCTGCCCCAAGTGACCCGGTGTCCTCTTGGTCCGGGTGCCCAGCTAAACGGGCACCACCCACCGTTGGCCCTGATGCAGGGCAGACGTGAGCTCAGTCCTCAGAGGCCACGCCTGCCAGGGACAAACAGCTTTCAGTCCTCTTTGGGGGCTGCGTGGTAGTGTCCCCAGTTTGAGGGTCCCAGGACCATTCCAGATCAAGACCGAGGCATATCTAGTCTGGGAAGAGGGGATAGGCTGCAGGTGGACCCGAAAAAAAGGGGGGCCTGCAGTTGGAAGCCCCTTGTTAGAGGAGCAGGTGGCTTATGGTTAATTCCTGAGGCAGGAGGGAAGTCCGAGGTGCTTGTCCTCGGATAGGGTTGACAAAGACTCCAGGATGGTTTGGGATGGGCCCAAGGGCCAGGGAGATGTGAAATCCGGTGGGGAGGTAAGGGCACAGTTCTGAGGGAGGAGGTTTCAGGTCACAGGTCCAGGGTGGGAACCTGGTCCGAGAAGGGAGACTGAGGTCGGGGTGGGGGGTTGGGGGTGAGGAAGGTCTGTCTGGCCTGAGCAAGGCGGCTTCTGTCTGCTGGGGCACGGATCAGAAGGCAGAGGCTGAGTCTTGCCAGGGGACGGTGGAAAGGGAGTAAGACGAGGGAGTAAGTCCGCAGGTCGCTACCCACGTGTGTCGGACGTTGAGGCACGGGACCTGGAGGGAGACAGGGCAGACCCTGTCCGGGAGCCGCGGTCCTCCCAGCTCCCCCTCTTCCGCCCTCAGGCTGGGACACCGAGGCTGGCGGCGACGCAAAGGATGAGGTGCAGCCCGACGTGCTAGTGTCCTTCGCTGCGCCCAAGAGCTGCGCGAGTCGCTTCTCCGGGCGCCACCACTTTGTGGTCGGCAGGTTCGTGCCCGACGACGTGCGCCGCAAGTTTGGCCTGCGCCTGCCAAAATACACTGGCACCGACTGCGTGGCCGCGCTGTGACCCGCTCCAATAAACATCTCCACCACCTCTTCCTCCGCCTCCTTTGTGCGCCAGACCAAGGGGGTGGGCGAGTGGAGAAGGAACTTCCCTCGTGGCTTGAGAGGAGTTGCGCAGTGGAGTTTCTTAGAATAGAGGGTTGACCCGGGTGGGACTTCCGGCTCTCGGGAGTCTCCTAGAGTTAAGACCGAAGTTAAACACGATAGATAACTTTCAGCCGCCGAAGTGTCCAGCAGTTTCAAGTTTAAGACCAAATGGCGCCTCCCACGCGACGCGGGATCTAGTTGGAGAAGGCGGAGGAGGAACGTGGGACGCAGTCTGAGGGCGAGGCACCGCCGGAGGCCTCGAGGAAGGGCAACCTAGAGTGGTTTACAGGGGCGTGGCTTGCGGCCGCGTCCCGCCCCCATCAGTCCCTAGCAGGCGCCCGATCCGCCCCAGTCCGCTCCGAGCGCTTTGCAGAGACGCTGCGACCTGGCGATGGCACCACCGCTGCCCTTGCTCTGTCTCTGCATCGCAGCCGCGCACCTAGTGGGAGCGCGAGGTGAGATGCCCTGGGGCCGGGAGGCTGATCGCTGTGCGCGCATCAAAGGGGGTGGGTGGGGCACCTCACGAGCTTCACAGAGAGCAGAGCGACCGAAAGAGACCTCTTCTTTCCATCCTCTCCGGGGATAGAGCACCAGGCCAGTTGACCGTGGATCGGAGCTGTCCCTCCGCGTAGCTGGTGACAGGCCCATTTCTCAGAAGACTGAGGCTCCAGGAAGAAGGGGTTCGCCTGAACCTGTCACCCCTCCTAATCCATCTTGGAAAGTTGGAGGCCAGAGAAGCCAAAGACTTCTCTGTTAATACCTTGAACCCCATCTAGAAAGACCGGGGAGAGTAGAGCAAGAGAAACTTCCAGGAAGAGAACGCAGCGGTCTGCGGGCAGAGGCACCGCCGAATGCACGCGACTAAACTTGTGTTTGATGAACATTTGAGCCTGAAGGACAGGGCTTCAGGGTCCACTGCTAGTAATGGGACTAGCAGCCGAGGGCTGCAGACCCCAGGGCTAGAAGCTGTTTCCTACCCCGTGAAGTGCAGTGGTCATGGTCCCCCTGTTGCACCAGAAGGGGGTCCCAGCGGTCCCCACCTTGCACTCTTACAGATGCTAACCCCACCAAGGAGCGCAGTGCAGCCACCAGGGATCTTGTAGGATGGCCGCCACACCCCGGCCAGCCCTCGCCAGCCCTGGAGGACTGGGAGGGTAAGTCGCCTCTGCGACCGAGTTGTGTGACCTGGGCCTGGTGGAGATATGGGGGAGGGTGGGGAGAGTAGTCCTTGGACATCGCAGCTTCTGGAAACCCTGACCCCAGGGCCCCAAGCTGGAGGGACTGACGGGAGGTGGGGACCCGGGCTCAACACGCGGTGCCCGCAGAGGCCAGCGAGTGGACGTCGTGGTTCAACGTAGACCACCCCGGAGGAGATGGCGACTTCGAGAGCCTGGCCGCCATCCGCTTCTACTACGGTCCCGCCCGCGTGTGCCCGCGGCCGCTGGCTCTGGAGGCGCGCACCACAGACTGGGCGCTACCGGCCTCCATGGGCGAGCGCGTGCACGCCAACCCGGCACGCGGTTTCTGGTGTCTCAATCGGGAGCAGCCCCGAGGCCGCCGCTGCTCCAACTACCACGTGCGCTTCCGCTGCCCAGTGGGTAAGGTAGTCCTGGGCGGGCGGGGACGTGGAAAGTGTGACCCTGAGGAGCAAGATCCGGGAGAGCTGGGCCTGGGTTTCCACCGAGGTGGGGTCGTGTGGGCGTGGCTTCAATGAGACACACCCACCACCCTGCGGTCATTGGTTTGAGAGGACGGAGCTGGGCCCAGGTGGTATTGTATCGACGTGCCAGAACCCCAACGATCCATCCTGAATAGCTCAGTGCTGGGGCATGACTTGAGCCCCACCTCCCGTCATATTCAAGACCGATGGGGAACAGCAGGGCTAACCAGGAGTGCACCTGGCAGGGAGCCGGGGTGTGTTCTGCAGGACTACTGTCTGCTTCTGTGACCCTGCAGTCAGGGTGCGTGTATGCCAGGGAACCGGACCCGCTTAGTTCAGAGAGCCCGCTGTAGGGGGTTGACAGCTCCTTATCTTTCTCCTTGCTCCGCAGAGGCCGCGTGGGGCGCATGGGGCGCGTGGGGTCTCTGCTCCAAGAGCTGCGGTCCAGGCCGTCGCCTGCGCCGCCGTAGCTGTCAAAGCTCTTCTGGGGATACGTGTCCTGGGAGCCCCCAGGAGGCGCAGAAGTGCGTGAGGTCCAGGTGCCCAGGTAGGAGGGGACGGGGCCTGAAGAGGGACGGTCAGGGGTGGGGCCTGCAAAGAGGAGCCCAGAGGGCAGGATTAGTTGAAGGGGCAGGGTCAGAAGAGGCCAGGCCAGTAAAGGGAGGAACTTGGGACATAGGTCGGGGTCTAGAAGGGTCCAATATTGGCAACCAGTTCCCTCCTTTGTCCGATGGGCCGTGACTGCGCACAACGGAATGCTATTTTACTGGGCGTAGAATCCTAGGCGCAAAGGAAAGTAACTACGCAAAAGGTCGGTGGATGCCAGGCAGGCATGGCCAGACTCGAGGGGCCATTTCCTCTAGTGCACACACAAAGGTAGTACTGTGTGCAGACGCAAGCCAGTTGCATACTCTGAGTGAACGCATGTAGCATTCAGCCTCCGCCTGCCCTACTCGCCCACGCAGACACGTGCTCACACCTTGGCAGACACAATGTCCAGGCCCTTCCAGGGCCAGCCAGGAGGGGACTGGAAATTCCACAAACATGGTCTGTAACCAATGCAGCAGAGCCCTCATAGGGTGGGGACCCCACCCCATCTCCGGCACCTCTCCCTTCAGTTTCCACTATAATTTTCCATTTTGTAAAGAAGCAGCAGCATTAGCAGCGAGACAGATGTTGTCCAAGACAGCCCCTCGCTCCCAGCCCTGCCTAGGTGTTCCTGTGGATGAGTTCTCCTCGCCATCATTTGTCAATCAACCTCTTGGGTCCCCTCCTTGGAGTTTCTTCCCTGCGTCTCTGGATCCAGCTTCTTCCAACTAGTCCAGCTGTGCCCATTCATTCCTGTCTCAAGACTCACTCAAACCCAGCCACACTGACGCCTGAGGGGAATTGATGGGGAGGGTATGTTTGTTGAATGACCGAATGCAAACTCTCCCAAAGAGTTCTCTCTGCCTCCCCCCCATGTTCCCCTAGGGTGTAGCTCTGACAGCTGTGGGTGCTCTGACCACATCCTCTTGGGCTCAGTGGTCACCCCATCTGGGCGACCACTGCCAGGAGCCAGGGTCTTCCTTCGAGCCCGACCTGGCACTGTAGCCACCAGTGACACCCATGGAACCTTCCGGGTTCCCGGAGTCTGTGCTGGCAGTCAGGTCAATGTCAGTGTCCAGATGGATGGCTTCTCAGTTGGTACAGCCCAGGCCCATGCCAACAGCTCCAACTCAGCTGTGGTCACCATCGTCCTTAAAGAGTTAGGTGAGTGTCCTTACAGCCAAGAACATGGGGGTGACAGGGGAGGATGTTTCAGGCCAAGGGAAAAAAAACAAGATGTGACTCACTTGTTGACAGTACAAGGTGAGGCAGGCTGTCCCTGAGAGAACGGGAGGAAAAGGGGGTCTCTTGGGGGTATGGCAGGGGCATGAACTTGGCCAACTCCTATTCCCTCAGGAAAGCCATACCTGGTAAAGCACCCCGAGTCCCGAGTGAGAGAGGCAGGTCAGCACGTGATCTTCTGCTGCAAGGCTTCGGGGACCCCCATGCCTAAGAAGTATTCCTGGTGAGTGTCTTCATGAACTGAGGGAACTAGCCAGCTTTGGGTTGGTCGAGTTCCTGTAACCCTGTGGTACCTCTAAAACCTAAAGTGTGGTGATGAACACTTTATCCAGGCGCTGAGGCAGGAGGACTGTTGTGAGCTTGAAGTAGCGTGGGCTACACAGTGGTGGGATCATGTCTCAGAAAAAGAAAAAACAAAGGTCTGGCGGGGCACACCAGGGGCTCAAGGATCCAGAGTTCAAAGTCAGCCTAGGGTACTTAGCTGTGTCTCGACAAAACATAAACCTCCTCAGAGAGACTGCCTGCTGCCTCAGTTTCTTCTTTGTCCAGACTGCACAGAGGTCCAGGGAGCTGAGCTCCTCCAGTCCTAGTGACAGAGATGGTCGGGCCACCATCCCTAAGATCCCCACGATGTCATCCAACTGCCTCCTTCAGGTTCCACAACGGGACCCTGCTGGACCGGCGCCAGCACGGGTCTGGGCCGCACCTGGATCTCCAGGGGCTTCGCGAGGATCAGGCAGGGGACTACCACTGCAAGGCCTGGAACGAGGCTGGCGCCGTGCGCTCGCGCGCCGCCCACCTCACAGTGCTCGGTGAGCAGCCCGGTCCCGCCCCACCCGAGCCCAGCCCACGCCCCCTCACCTCAGTTACCCTCCCTTGACCCGGGTGTGTGGACTCCCCAGCTCCCGGCCAGCCGGCCTGCGACCCCCTACCTCAGGAATATTTGATCAAGCTTCCCGACGACTGCGGCCAGCCCGGCGGCGGCCCCGCATACCTAGACGTGGGCCTGTGCACGGACACGCGCTGCCCGGGCCCCGTGGGCTCCGGCCCTCGCTGTGGGGACGCGGGCGCTCGCTGCTGCTCAGTGCTGCGCCTGGAGAGCAGGGACATCCGCTGCTCAGGCTACGTGCTCCCGGTGAAGGTGGTGGCCGAGTGTGGCTGTCGCAAGTGCCTGCCCCGACGGGGGCTGGTGAGGGGTCGCGTGGTGGCTGCGGACACGGGAGAGCCCCTGCGCTTCGCCAGCATCCTGCTGGGCCGTGCGCCCATCGGCTTCACCTCCTACCAGGGCGACTTCACCATCGAGGTGCCGCCGGCCACCGAGCGCCTCGTGGTGACCTTTGTGGACCCGAGTGGCGAGTTCGTGGACAGCGTTCGCGTGCTGCCCTTCGACCCCCGCGGCGCCGGCGTGTACCACGAAGTCCGTGCGCTGCGCAAGGCGGCCACAGTGCTGCTGGACGCAGAGCGCGGCGGTGCAATCCCGCTGGTCGGTGCGGAAGAGGCGGCGGCTCCTGCGCTAGGTGAGCTGGTTTTGCCGCCCGATACCTTCCGCCACCCCGACGGCCGTCCATACGCCGGGCCGGTGGAGGCGCGTGTCACCTTCGTGGACCCCCGTGACCTGGCGTCGGCGCGCGCGGCGTCCAGCGACCTGCGCTTCCTGGACAGCTCGGGCGAACTGGCGCCGCTGCGCACATACGGCATGTTCGCGGTCGACCTGCGCGCGCCCGGCTCTGCAGAGCAGCTGCACGCGGCGCGCGCGACCGTGCGCGTGGACGCCGAGCACGTGCGCATGCCCGGCCACGCGGAGGCTCTGGCTCTCTGGTCGCTGGAGCCAGAGACCGGCCTGTGGGAGGAGGAGCGGGTTGAGCAGGGAGGAGGCTTCCGGCGTGAGGAGGCGGCGGCGCGCGTGCGCAGGGAGGAGCGCGCCTTCCTCGTGGGCGCGCTCACCGTGCGCGAGCGCCGCCTCTTCAACCTGGACGTGCCCGAGCGGCGCCGCTGCTTCGTGAAGGTCCGCGCCTATGGCACCGACCGCTTCTCGCCTGCCGAGCAGGTGCAGGGCGTGGTGGTGACGCTGCTCAACCTGGAGCCCGCGCCCGGCTTCACGGGCAACCCGCGCGCGTGGGGCCGCTTCGACAGCGTGGTCACCGGGCCCAACGGCGCGTGCGTGCCCGCCTTCTGCGACGCCGAGCGGCCCGACGCCTACACGGCTTTGGTGACAGCGACTCTGGGCGGCGAGGAGCTGGAGGCCGCGCCATCGCGGCCACGCGCGACCGCGGCCACCGTTGGCGTGGCGCAGCCCTTCCTGGAGCGCCTTGGCTACCAGCGCACCGACCACGACGACCCGGCGCTCAAGCGCACCGGCTTCCGCGTGAATCTTGCGCGGCCACGCGCGGGCCGTGAGTCCGAGGCGCGTGGGCCTGTGTATCCGTGGCGCCGTCTGCGCGACTGCGAGGACGCGCCGGTCACCGACAGCCACTTCCGATTCTCGCGCGTGGAGGCGGACAAGTACGAGTATGACGTTGTGCCGTTCCGGGAGGGAGCGCCCGCCTCGTGGACTGGAGACCTGCTGGCCTGGTGGCCCAACCCGCAGGAGTTCCGCGCGTGCTTCTTGAAGGTGCGGCTGCAGGGCCCGCAGGAGTACATGGTACGCTCTCACAACGCGGGCGGCACCCACGCGGCCACTCGCGGCCGCCTCTATGGCCTTCGCGACACCCGTAGCGTGCGCCACCCCGAGCGCCCCAGCGCCTCAGCCGCCTGCGTGGAGTTCAAATGCGGCGGCATGCTGTTTGACCAGCGCCAGGTGGACAGGACGCTGGTGACTGTGACCCCGCAGGGCAGCTGCCGCCGCGTGGCCGTCAACACGCTCCTGCAGGACTACCTAGCCCGCCACCCACCACCTGCTCCCAACGACGACCCCACAGCCTTCACTATGCTCGCTCCGCTCGACGCGCTGGGCCACAACTATGGCGTCTATACAGTCACTGACCAGAGCCCGCGGCTGGCCAAGGAGATCGCCATCGGCCGCTGCTTCGACGGCTCCTCCGATGGCTTCTCCCGGGAGATGAAGGCGGATGCAGGCGTGGCTGTCACCTTCCAGTGCCGTGAGCCCAGCTCCAGACCCAGCCTCTTCCAGCGGCTGCTGGAGAACCCGGAATCAGCGCTTGGTGACATCCGTAGGGAGATGGGCCAGACCACCCGCGATTCCCGGGTTGCCCAAACCCAGGCCAGAGATTCTGGCCCCTTAGGCGTGCATCCTGGACAGTGACCTAGTCCACAAGCTCATTCCTCTTCCTTGCTTAAGACTCCGTTGTCTTCAAAAAGCCTTGCCCCATTTGTCCCCAGGCTTCTGGTTCCCGTTTCCCCTTTCCTGCCCAGAATTTGGTAAAGACCAAAACTACGGGTGCTGATGGAAGTTTTGGGCAGGCAGCTGTGGCTCTGTGACCAGAAAGAATGTCCTGCTATGGTTCACTCCCATGCCCTGTCCTTTGTTTCAGATGCCCTGGGTCCGCAGCCTGTTTGTAAGCTGTGTGGGGCTCCCTACCCAGCTTTGGTTCTTTTGGTTCTGAGGTCATATTTATTGAGATAAAGTCCCAAGTAGGTGGGTGTGAGTGGGAGTCCAGTGGGGAAAAGGTGCTTTGGGGTCCCCATGCAGTGGAAGCCAGGGCTGCCCGGGGATGGTTCAATGGTACTTGGGAATGCCCTCTGCTTGGGGGCAGGTGCTATGGGCTCAATTAAAAGTGCTTTATTCCCAACCTGTTGTGTCTTTTGAAAAGGATGTGGCTGGTTGGGACTGAAGCTAAGTGGGTTGTGATCCCAGCACTAGGCAGCTGAGGCAGGGGAATTCTGATACCCAGCCTGAGCTACAGAGCCAATATGTCTTGGAAAACCAAAACCCACCAAATAAGGTTTGGAGGCACACAGGGTCCTGTGTCTCAGCAGCTCAGGGACTTCCAAGGGGCATGGCACACCTGTGTCAGGTGCCTGACTGCAAAGGGTATGACCTGACCAGAAAACACAGTGATTCCCTAACAGCTGTGGGCTGGGCCTGGTGGCCTCCTGGCACCTTTGCCTGGCTAGGGGCCCAGAGCTATAGGACAAGGAAGGATGCTGCTAGGGAAGCTCCTGAAGCAGGTAGTAGCCATTACCACCACTACTGCCTTGGACTTCCTCAACATAGACTGCTGTACTGGTCTGGGCACCTTCATGCTGAGGGCCAGCTACACCTTGGCCAACGACAGCGGCTACAGGCACCGTTGGTGCCCTCCTAGCCTCAGGCAGTCAGGGCATGGTAGAATTTGGACCTGCTCCCAACTCCAGTGGGCAGACAGGCTCACTCCACAACACAGGTGTACTGATCATGCCCCTATTTTCAAAGAAACTGATGTCTGAGTTGTATCAACAGGAGGGGCCCCTGAGGACCTCTGCAATGCCCAGCCTTGAGTGTGAGACCCTGGGAGAAAGGTGATTTTTTTTTTTGGTTTTTTCGAGACAGGGTTTCTCTGTAGCTTTGGAGCCTGTCCTGGAACTCGCTCTTGTAGAGCAGGCTGGCCTTGAACTCACAGAGATCTGCCTGCCTCTGCTTCCCGAGTGCTGGAATTAAAGGTGTGCGCCACCACCACCTGGTGAGAAAGGTGATTTTGGTTTGAGATCTCAAACTCACTACATAATCAAGGACAACCTTGAATTCGTGATCCTCCTGTCTTAGTGCTGGGGTGATGGGTGTGTGCCCAGTTTATGTAGTCACAGGAATGGAGCCCAGGGTTTTGTGTATGAGAGTCCTATGCCTGCCTAAGTTCCCGAAAGCAGGGTCCTGTCAAGGAACAAGGCATGGGATTCCTGTCACTTAGGGCCTACACACCCCTTCTTTATTATCCTCCATACAAGTTTTGACAGCAGGTGATTCGCTGTGTGATCCCATGAGGGCTGGCCAACAGCCAAGCACACAGGACCCCTTTTGGGGTTAGTTCCTGTGAACACAGTTCCTCCCCATGTGGCTACCCCACAGATGTCTTCACTTCAACTAACTTCCAGACTTTGCTTAGGCCTGGCCACTCCTGAGCTCCCCTGTGTGGCAAACATCTCCTGGCAGAGGTCATTTTCACCCATACCAGGAACACCGTCCTGTACCCTGAGGGATGTGAGTCCCAAAGGGCCAGTAAACAGTAAGTCCAGACCCTGGCCTCTGCCCCAGGGCTCTGCTGGGCCTGTGCAGTACAGGCGGCTTAAAGACGCGCTCACCCAGAGCTGTGGTCAGAGCTGCCTGGAGCAGAGCAAGGGTTACCCAGCAGCCGAAGGGGGGAGCCTGTTGCAGAGTCCAGCCCCCTGATGAGGTGTCGGAACCGCTTGCCAAATACCTTCCTTGAGAAAGCGCTGGGCTGCCCTAGCTGCCAGCTAGGTTTCAGGGGGTGACTGGCCAGGCCCTGGACCCTTTGTTAGTGTGAGGTGGGGTCAGTGGGTTCCTCCCTCTAGCTGAGCCCAGAGGGTTGTGAACCTCTTCCTCTCTCTGCCTGTTCACTAACAGGGCAGCATTCACCCCAGTTTCCACATGAGAAAACTGAGACTCCAAGAGAAGGGAGTGCTGCCCTGTGCTGGCAGGCTGCCCTGCCTTTATTCTGCCCTGGTGCTCAGACCCAACCTCCCTCCTGGAACCTCAACCACAGCTTCTGGAAAATCCATTACCCCTTCCACCCCCAGCAAGGCTGCCAGGACACACCCTTGGCGGGGGAGGGGGGAATCAGGGCCAAGACCCCCCAGAGACCCAGCTCCTGCCACCCTGAGGTCAGCTCAGGGCACAGGAGGCCCAATGTCCTGCCCCCGACATTTTAGATTTTATAATTTTAGAACCAGGGGTTCTTAAAATTCCTCACACCATGATGTAGAAGTCTGAAAACAGCAGAATCCAAGAGGAAGAATGGCAAGACAGACATGCACTGAGGGCTGCCAGATGTGGCCCTGGAGACTAGGCTTGCTTTAAGGGAGCTTAATGTATACGTAGTGTATTGAGGTACCAATCTCTGTCTTAATGTATACGTAGTGTATTGAGGTACCAATCTCTGTCTTAATGTATACGTAGTGTATTGAGGTACCAATCTCTGTCTTAATGTATACGTAGTGTATTGAGGTACCAATCTCTGTCTTTTTGTTTTTGTTTTTCGAGACAGGGTTTCTCTGTATAACAGCCCTGGCTGTCCTAGAACTCACTTTGTAGACCAGGCTGGCCTTGAACTCAGGTCCTCCTGCCTCTGCCTCCCGAATGTTGGGAATAAAGGCGTGCGCCACCACCCAGCCCAAGCTTTGTTTTTAGGGAAAATGACTGGGTTCTGTTTCATAGCTGAAAGCCTCAGCTAGTGTGGATACTGTAACTGGGGGATACAGACACTGTAACTGGGGGTATAGTAACTGTAACTGTTTATATCCTGGGGAATATAGACACTGTAACCTGGGGGGTTTAGTAACTGGCCATTTTTGCTTGTTTTTTAGAGACAGGGCCTTATGTAGATCAGGGTTGAACTTCTGGCCTTCCTGTTTCTACTCTGAGCACTGCAGAGTTACCATGTGAGCTACCATGCCCAACTAGGAACTGGGTCTTGAAGCTGTTAGGGTTTGGTGGGTAGATGAGACAGGAAAGGCATGGCGGGCAACTGTGCATTCTGGAGGGACAAACGAGCAAGAAACATGGAGGGAGGGGAGCAATTTCTAGAGTGAGAAACCTCTAGAAGACAATTTCTCCTCCCTTCCTCTTTCTCTTCCCTCACTCCCTCCTTCTCTTCCCTCCCTCCCTCCCTCCCTCCCTCCCTCCCTTTCCCCGAATTTTAGGCATGTGTGGGTGTGTTTATATCACAGGAGTATGGAGGTCAGAGGACAACGTTGTAGAATTGGTTTTCTCTTTCCTCCTTCATGTGGGTCTCAGGGATTGACCTCATATTCTCCAGTTTGTGCTTCAAGCACCTTTGCCTGCTGAGCCATTTTGGTGCCCCAGCCTAAGTTACACAATTTCTCAGGACAGACCTCCACTCCCCTACAGCTCCCATGAGCTCTGCTTCTAAGACCTGCTTCTCTGGTGGCACCGAGGTCTGTTCTTCCCACATGGCCCAGCACCCCCTCTCCACAGCTCAGTCCTGGCAGAACATCCCTGGCTTTCCTGTAGGGGCCTCGTGGGCCTGGAGCGGCCACCCACCACTTCCCCACTGTCTGCCTCTCTCATCAGCTTCAGGGATGGGTCTGTGCTGGTCTCAGACCCCGAGGATTGAAGCTGGCCTGGCAGGCACTGACTCCAGCTAGTGTGGTATACACAGCACCTCTGTGGGATGGGGTCTTGGGGTGGGAACAGAGGCCAGGTCGAGGGGACCAGCATGGGGAGAGGGGACTCCCAGATGTTGGATGTAGACATGGGGAGACAGACATGGCCTCACCCAGGGCCACTGTGTCAGTCAGAGCCAACAGGTCTGCCCATCATCAGGCCTGAGGTCAGGTTTTCCTGGCCACACCCTATCTCTGTCTCTTACAGTCAGATGTTCCCTTCTTTTTCCCTCAGCACCTTCTGGACACCTAACTAGTGTCTATCATCCTAGGACTAGGATGCACTAGGCAGGGCACTGTCACCTTTATGGAGCCCCGAGGCCACACCATACCCATCTGTGTCTGTGCCCTCACAGTCACCTCAGCCTAGGATGTTGGACTGGTGGCCTCAGGATATCCAGATCTGCCCACAGCTGGGTGCCCTGGGTACATCCCCCCCTAGAAGCCCAAGGGCAGAGTGGGCTAGGGGAACCCCAGGCCTTCAAGATCCCAGATGCTTTTGCAGTAGAGGCCTGAGTCCCTCCCTCCCTTTGCTGACTCAGCCACGGAGCAGGCATCACCGCCAGACCTCAGCTATGTCCTCAAAGGCTGCCTGGCCCCAGACAGTGCTGGAGCACAGCTGAGCCAGGCGGAGGATCAGCCAGACAGAGGTGAGGCTACAGCTCCCACTCCCTCTTCCTGCCTGAGGGTTTCTGGAGACATGAACCCCCAAAAGGCCAGGCTCTCCCAGTCCTTTTCATGAAATGTATAGGTTAGCCCACCATCTTGTGAGGGTCCTGTGCAGAACACAGGTACACACAGGGCACACCCTCCTCCCAAGAGCTGTGTTTAGATAAGGACTCCTAGGAACCCGAGTCAGAAAGTCAAGGCAAAACAGGCACAAAAACTCCTTCTTGTAGGGCCAGGGTCTGGAGGACAGGGAGTTTTCAATCTGGGCTTTCAAGGGTGAATAGGAGTTTTCCAGACGGGACTCAGAGGTCTTGACTTCAGTTTTCCCTTTGTTTGTCTCAAGTACAGGAGTGGGGGCAGAGGTGGACTCTGAGCCATGACTTTGTCTCTGCCCTCAGGAGCGTCAAGTTTGGAGCATGAGGCAAAGCCATGCTCAGCAGAAACTCCAGGGGTACACAGATGTGACCTCACTTCTCAGGGTGGCATTCATTGGGTTAGACTTTGCCAACATTTGAACATAAGATGTTCACGGCATGCCTGACGTTAACTGGGACAGGGTTTTGTATGTAGCTCAGATTGTTCTGGCGCTTGAGAGCCCCCTGCTTCAATATCACCAGGTGTCCTAATGGATCCCTATTCCCGGCTGGGGCAGCTAGGACACAGAAGCGGGTCTCAGACAAGTGGGCTCAGCAGCAGCTAGCACCCCATCCCAAACTGACTCTAAGGGTTAAAAGCCAAGCCTAGCCCTTGAGAGGCAGAGGCAGAAGGTTCAGGAATTCTCTGTCATCCTCAACTATTGTAATGAGTTCGAAGCCAGCCAGAGATACATAGAGGGACCCAGTCTCCAAACAAAAGCAAGAAAGAGAAGGAGTAACAGCTGAGTAACTCTAACAAGGACTTCTCTTGGGAGGAGAGCCTGCCTCAGGCAGGGCAGCCAGACCTTCTGGGAGGCCCCGGCTCCGGCTCTGGCCTGGCTCTGCTACTGTCTGGCCGGCTGAACACAAACACAAAGTGGCTAGTCCTTACGGAATCTAGGTTGTGGTCAGGCTGTGGCTGAAGAAGCTCTTGGAAAAACACGAGGCCCACGCGGCCAGGCCCAGTGGCTGCCTGGCGGGGCACTGAGGAATGTCGCTGGCAGGCCACCTGCTGCTGGGCTGGGCGGCGGCAGGCCTGATACTGGAGACCTGCGGGTCCTAGGAGAACAGGACGCAGCAGCCCACCCTCGCCCCCGCCCCATCTGCTTGCCTGGCTCTGCTTTGCGAGTCCCCTTTCCTCAGGAAGTGCTGGCTTGCTGACCCTAGGGCAGGAAGGGCAGTTCCACCTCCTTTCTTCCACCCTCCCCTCCAAACACCTGAGCCTCTGCTAGTTCTCAGCCCCTTCGGGCTCGGCCCAACAGTCATGCTTTACAGTTATCTGTGTGTTGGATGCTGAAACCATTTTCCTGGCTTCCGCTCACTGACCTCTCCCGGAAGGCTGTTCCTGTGACCTCCCCACCTTACAGATAGGGAAACTGAGGCTCAGAGGGTTTCCTTCCAGTCTTGAGATTATTCCGGGAGCCTGGCGACAGGATTTTGTTTTTGGGTTGACTCCTCCCCCTTGTGGCTAAAGACATAACTGCAGCCTAAGCCTGTGAGGTCCCCACGGCCTCTCCTGCTCGCTCACCAAGGCTCCCATACTCCCTTCAGCAGCAGCAGGGGGCTTGAATGCATTCACGATGGTCATCATGGAAATTCTTTCTTTTTTGGTTTTTCGAGACAGGGTTTCTCTGTAGCTTTGGAGACTATCCTGGAACTAGCTCTTGTAGAGCAGGCTGGCCTCGAACTCACAGAGATCCGCCTGCCTCTGCCTCCCCAGTGCTGGGATTAAAGGCGTGCGCCACCACCACCCGGCCATCATGGAAATTCTTTTTTTTTTTTTTAAAGATTCATTTATTTATTATGTATACGACATTCTGCCTCCATGTATGCCCGAACACCAGAAGAGGGCACCAGATATCATTTCAGATGGTTGTGAGCCACCATGTGGTTGTTGGGAATTGAACGCAGGGCCTCTGGAAGATGGTTAAGTGCTCTTAACCACTGAGCCATCTTTCCAGCCCCTCATGGAAATTCTTGAAGGTAAAACCTACCCTCTCCAGTAAGCCCCAGGCCCTCTCCCTACTCATTCTTGCTGTCTGAGTTTCCCCAGCAGGACTAACCACTCTTAGAGACCCTTGCCTCTTCAGGTCTCTGCCTAGATCCCCCAGTGAAGAGCTGGAGGCATGAGTTCTTGTGTAACATGCCAAAAAATTTGGTGGAGGAAGAGAGGTGGGAACCCCTGAACTTTGACCCTTCCTGTTTATTATCACCCCAAACGACCTGAGGCTTGGGAGTATAGTTCAGGGGTTTTACCTGAGGGGATCCTCTGGGGAGGTCCGACCATGCTTGGGGAATTGAGAGGTGATAGGTCAGCTGCTGTCCTACCTCCCTCCATCCACCAGAGGGCGCTCTGTCTACAGAGCCTGGAGACCCCAAGGCCTGTGCAACCTGAGGAGGTCCCTGAGTGGATTTCAGAAGGGACGAAGTTCTTCGTTCTCATTCAGAGTATTGTGCTATGCAGCTCACTTCTCCCTCTTCTGTGATATTGCTGTATTATTTGCATATAATTTGCATGATTCACCTAATTTGTATTAGATTTGCATCTTGTTTGCATGGCTCTTCTCAGATCTTCCTTCCTTGAGCCAGTTTACCTGAGGAATTCTATCTTGCTCAGTTCTCCATTCAGAGGCCAAGAAAACTTTTGATCCCAGCAGGGATCACAGGGACTGTGGTGCAGCACGATTAGTAAAAACAAGGAGACAGAAATAGGGGTTCAACCTGAAGGTCAGAAAAGCAAAGCAGCCAGCTACTGGCTCTGACCTTTACCTCAGTCCGAAATGGCGATCCTGCCTCCAGGAATCTCAGAATGAGACTGTGTGTGAGACCTGTCTCCTCCCGTCTTATATTTCTCTCTAGGGCTGGTATTAAAGGGTTGTGTCACCACTGCCTGGTCTGTAAGGCTGAACAGTAGGGCTGTTTTACTCTCTGCTCCTCAGGCAAGCTTTCTTTATTAAAACACAAATGAACTATCACTACATTGTGGAGCTTCAAGTGGAGGGCTGTCCACAGCTCTAGAGTGATATTGGCTCTCGCCAGGCAACACCCTTTACCACCTATTTGTGTGCCTCACCTCACCCAGAAAAGCTTCCAGAATCTGGGTTTTTTTCCATGCAGCCTGAGAGTGGCTGGGAAGGTGCTTAGTACAAGGCTGTGCACCCAAAGGGTGTGAAGGGTGTCGGTGACCATGGCCTTCAGTCCCTGCACCTAAGCTGGGGGTCTGTCTTGAAAGGCACCTTCCTCAATGGCATATTACTCAGCCGTGAAAAAGAGTGAGGCTCTGGGAAATGGAAGGATGGCTCAGTGGTTAAGGACACTGGCTGCAGCCAGGTAGGCAGTGGCACACACACCTTTAATCCTGCTTTCCAGAGGCAGAGGAAGAAAAATCGTTGAGTTCAAGGCCAGCCTGATCTACAGAGCAACTTCTAGGACAGCCAGGGTTACACAGAGAAACCCTGTCTGGAACCCACCCCCCATAAAAAATTAAAGAGTTTCTGATCCATTCTATAATGCAGCAAAACCTAAAGTACACCTGTGACAGGAGCCAGTGAGAAGGCTACGTGGGGTGTGTGGCTCCACTGACACTGACGGCCAAATCCAGATGAGTGACTGCTAGGGCTGGGGAAGTGAGTTGGGAGAGACTGACAATGGGGTCAATCCCTGTGGTGAATGAGAGTGGTTTGTTATAATAGGTGACAGCCAGAAGCCACTCCTCAGTCCTCAGGATCAATAGAGCACAGCACATAGGCAGGTAGTGGCAGAATGCAGCTGGCTAAGTCCCAGAGATAAAGATGGTCCCCATTTGCCATGGGGTCCTCCTAGGATGTAGACAAAAGAGGCACTTGGTCACTGTTGTGAGGGTGGGGTCAGGGACACAGGGACACTGGTCAGCAGGGGACAGGCCAGATGAAGGCTGTGAGAAGGGACAAGGCTTCAGGGGGCAGAGGGCCATGGTCAGAAGCTCAGCACCCCAGCACCTTTTAGCAGAAACAAACAAATACAAACCAGTTCTGATTGGAGCAGGGACCATGCCACTGCACCCAGGAAGTGTTAGAGTTGGTGACAGCATCTAGGTTGTCACCTGTCACCTAGACAAGCCAAGATTGAAAACACTGGAAGTCAAAATGCAGACAAGTCAAAAACTTTAATGGGGTGGCTTGGAAGGAAGCCTGAGACGAATGAGCCACAACAAACCAACAAATTGTTGGTTAAAATAATTGCGCCAAGGTGGGTAGGTGAGCAGTCAGGCCAAGGGTATCGCCACAGCCAGGGCTTCTGAGGTAATTGGTAGGAAACAGGGCCAGTCGCCCGTGGCACTCAACCAGGTTCCCAAAACTTAATTAGACACACCTGAGTTGAAGCTGCCAGAATCTCCAGCAGGTGATGAGGCTGGCTGTGGAGTGGTGGCCCTCTGCCAGCTGCTGTGGGCCTGAGAGGAAGAGTGAGAGTGAGAGCACGTGACTACCTAGTTCTTGTATCCCCAAGGGCACTTAGAACTTCTTACCAGATGAGTTCCAGAAAGAGCTAGCTGAGTAGTGGGATGAAGGGGTGGGCACTGAGCCCCTACCCCTCCATGAAATGCCTCAGGGGATGTCAGAACCAAGAGTCTAGCCACAGTGGCCTATGACAGAGCCATGGCTCATGGGTAACCAGAGCCCTTCCTCACAGGGATGGCCTCCTGTGTCTGCAGTGTGCATAGGCACAGTACACAGTGAAGCTCATCTATCTGAGGACAGCTGGACAGCTGTGCCGAGCTCAGGGGACACTGTCCTCACACACAGTATCAAGCAGAGCAGGTGTGGCAGAGACTATGAGGCCATGGCAGGCATGTGCTGAAAGCAGTAGGGAATGGACAGAGACCATGCTGCCAGAGTGACCTTTAAGAGGAGCCAGGTGAACAGGGGGAAGTGTTGACTTGGGCCTGGCATGATGGTGTATTCCTTTAATCTCAGCCTTCAGGATGAAGAGTCAGGAGGACCTCTGTGAACTTGAGAATATCCTGGTCTACATAGTGAGTTTCAGGACAGTCAGGGTTATGGAGAGACCCTGACTCGAAAAACAAAAAAACAAAACAAAACAAAACAAAAAAGAGTTAGCTAATAAGAAGCTAACGCTAATGGGCCAAGCAGTGATTTAATTAATACAGTTTCTGTGAGATTATTTCGGTTCTGGGCAGCGGGAACCAACAAGTGGTTCTCTCCTACAAATTGGCGCCAATGTGGAAAACTAAAATCCACTTAAAAACCCGAGAGAGCTTGAAAAGGAATTCTAGACACAAAAATACAGAGTTTAACACTGCTTCCTGCTGTTTGCTGGTGGTGTGCCACAGCTCCTTTAAGAGCAGTTTTCCTGATTCAGTGGTAGCAGAAAAAAAAGCTGTGCCATTTTAAAAAGATGGGTTTTCTGGGTCGTGCTGCCAGAGGGAACTTTCACTCTTTCTGGAGTTCCAGCTACAGAGCATTTGACTGGGGTCTGTGAGCAAACTTCTACAACTTGCTTAATGGCAACATAGACTGGCTGTGTGCCTAAAAATGGGGCTATGAGCATGGCTCTCAGAGGCAGCAAACAGCTCCACAATGCTGGAATGGGCAGGGCAGGCAGGCAGGGCCATATTTCCCCTAGCAATGTGGCCACTTAAGTTCATAAGAAGGGCTTAGCATTTTAAGAAGTGCTCCTGGACAGCAAAGAATTACAGATACACAAGAGAACAGATTCAGACATAAAAGACCTCCAAATGGGGCACACTGTTGGATAAATGTACGTAGGCTTGGGAGAGAGAAGAAAAAGAGTACAGAGAATTATAAAAAGAAGTAAATGGTTTTTTAAAAAATAAAACAAAGTCTTTAAAGAGACAGAGTACAGTCATAGATTTTTTTTTTTTTTTTTTTGGTTTTTCGAGACAGGGTTTCTCTGTGGCTTTGGAGACTGTCCTGGCCAGGCTGGCCTCGAACTCACAGAGATCTGCCTGCCTCTGCCTCCCGAGTGCTGAGATTAAAGGTGTGCACCACCATCGCCTGGTGTGACAGTCATAGATTAAAGGAGCAAAGATAATAAAATAAATATTAAACTTGTAGAAAAAGTAATAGAGTAAAAACAAGCCATGTAAAGATGGAAAATTCACAGAGAATCTGGATTATGTATATTATTGTGTTATCTTTGAATTTTTTGACTGCAGAGAGACATTTGATTCTGGAGACTGCTAAGCTAAGCCAACATATATATATATACATACACACATACATATATATATATATTTCAAAGGTATCTTGAATTCAAAATTTGAGTCTAAGGATACGTTGCTTTGGAAAAGAGGGTCAGTCTTCTTTTGTTTCCACAGAGGATGAGAACCTATGCATTACTTCCAGACTAATATGGTTTGATGGACCAAGACTCCCTGAAAGGTCGCCATGAACACCCTCAAAAAAAATCACTTTGCCCAATAAACAGCAGGAAGCAGTTTGGAGAAAACTACACCCATATTCCCAAATATTGTTAATGTTTATTTACATTTAAAGGAGGATATGCTATAGAGATTTGCTTTGGTGTGGATCTTGGTTTATTGATACAAATTTAAGGTCAATTTTGTTATACTGTGTATATGTATTTCTGATCTTGATTAAGGTATTGTGTTTGTACAGCTTATTTAGAAATGTAATGTATAATTAGGAAATATAGGTCAATAGATAGTCATCTATAATAGTCAAGCTTGTAGTCATGTTAGTCAGATTTTCTAGATGTACAGAGATGTATTTCAGATAGATATTCTTCAAACCTTTCAAAGACTACAGAATATGGCATCTAAAATGTTTAAGAATTTAGGACTTTTCATGACAGTAAGACACATATGCTCCTGGCAGCACCAGTTACTTTAAGAGGAAGATGGGCATCGAAGAGGCTCCTCATGGAGTTTGCTAGCCATTCGGGCAAGAAACTGCTCTTTCCTGGGCTGCTTGATGAACTGGACATGCAAGACCCACAGAGAAATGACTGCTGAACTTGCCTAAAGATGAGACGATCCTTTGGGGTTCCTGCTTCATGAACGAGTCTGCGAGACATTCTGCAGAACACAGAAAGCAACTGGTGGACTTTGCCAAGGCAGAACAGATCTTCAAATTTCCTTCTTTATGGAAAAGTCTGCTGGATACTCTGGGCCTGTAGGCCAAAGATGGATGCCCTAACACTACAGAAGAACCTTGGATGACTGTCCAGGTAGCAAGATGTCTCTGTCAATTCTAGAGTTTTGGAAGCTGCTTACAATGTACTTCCTGTTTACTTAGGTAATATTATATCCTTCTGGAGTCTTTGATGGAGTTGAAGAATTTATAGTTATAGTTTTCCTTAGTTATTATAAAAGATAAAGTAGATATGTAATTTTACTATGTTAAAGTTAAAACCTTTTCTATTTAAACAGAAAAGGGGAGATGATGTGGGAGTCCCCTCTGTATGTTATGATTACCATTAATGAATAAAGAAACTGCCTTGGCCTGTTGATAGGGCAGAAATTAGATAGGCGGAGAAAACTAAACTGAATGCTGGGAGGAAGGAGGTGGAGTCAAGGAGAAGCCATGTAGCCCCGCTGGACACTGATGCCAGAACTTTACCCAGTAAACCACAGCCTTGTGACAATACATAGGTTACTAGAAATGGGTTAAATTAATATAAGAGTTAGCCAAGACGCTGGAGCTAATGGGCCTAGCAGTGATTTAAATAATATAGTTTCTGTGGGAACCAACAAGTGGCCTCCTTCCAACAAGGCTCAGGTGGGATGCCTGCAGGCACCTAGGTCTGAGCTCCACTCAGTGCTATGATTGACAACAGGTGTGCTGGTTCACGGAGGGGCAGGCTATTGTCTCGCTCCAATTCCCCCTCACCCCTGCTGGTTCTGTTGAGGAGCACCTTAGCTCCAGGTATGTAAGCAGGCCCAGACTGCTTTGCAGCCTGAAGCTTGTGTTAGGCTGGGACTTAGGGTGGTGGCAGGCAGGGCCAGAGTCAGCCAGGCCTGCCACTGTCCTGAGCTCCAGGGTTGGTTCTGAGGGGGCTTCTGGGAACCCCATGGGACTCATGGGGCCATGGCCAGTACCACCATGCCAGGCTTCACTCTGTTTATGTGGTGCCCTCACAAGTCCTTGAGGGGAGGCTTCAGCCAGACCCTCAGGACAAACTGGGAGGTTACAGGGCCTACAAAGGACTCAGGTGACACTCTGAGACAAAGTTCTTGAGGCAATTTGGCTGTCTAGACCCCAGTTACCAAACCCCAGCCTGGCAGATGCTGCCCTTCCAGAGTGAAACCCCCCTCCCAGGTGACAGGTAGGTCTAAGTCCAGATGTTAAATGACCCCACTTTTCCTTGGGGTCTTCTTTCTGAGAGAGGCATTAGGGTTTTTCTACTTCCTCAAAGCCCCAGAGGGTCCACAAGTGGCTGCAGCTGACTCACCGGGGGCTGGAGGTAGACTCCCCCAGGTGGGGGCTGGAGGAAGGCCAGGGTCTGCAGGGTGAGAACCATGTCACCTCCACTGGTCAGGGGAAAGGGGCCACAGGAACCTGTGAGAAGTAGGTGGAGTCAGGCCAGCGTGGTGGGGTGGGGGGTGATGTGGTGGGGGGTGGGGTGGGAATCACAGCAGAAGATGGGCCAGCAGTCACAGGGATTTCTGGGTGGCAATTGCCCAGGCCCTCATCACAAAAGAGTCTAGATTTGACTCCTTGCAGCATCTAATTGCCTGCTCATCCCCCAGCCCTCTGTGGGTGACAGTGGCCCTTGAGGTTAAGAGGATGCTCTTGTAAGAGCGCTTACAGAAAAGAGAGCTTACAGTTGAGGAGGGCCATGGCCTTGTCACCTGGGCTGGGTTTGGACTGGAAGCTGGTCTGTCCCCCTGGGCCCCGGGCCCTGGTGGCTGTGGATGTTTTCTGAGTGTACATGGTAGCCTCTTCCTGAAACTTCCCTGTGTTCTTTTTGTACCGGATTCTTTTGTTGCCAAACCAGTTAGAGACCTGGGGATAGATAATGGATGCTGTCCTGGGGTGGCCATGCTTGCCAGATGTTGGTAGTGGCTGTGGTGGTGGCGCATGCCTTTAATCCCAGCACTTGGGAGGCAGAGACAGGCAATATCTGTGAGTTCAAGGCCAGCTCGGTCTACAGAACAGGTTCCAGAACAGCCAGGGCTACACAGAGAAACCTTGTCTCAAAAAACCAAAACCATACCAAAACAACAACAACAAATGAACAAACAAACAAAAAGAAGTTGGGAGCTAGTGAGAAGGCTTACTAGGTAAAGGTGCTTGCTGCCAAGTCTATGACCTTAGTTCAATTCCTAGGACCCACATGGAGAAAGGAGAGAAACAACTGCAAAAGTTGTCATCCTGCAGTGATAGGCACAAGAATTATGGCATGGGGTAACATACACACACAGTTAAAGAAATAAATACATAAATATATAAAATAATAATTACCACTACAATAAAAGACACTCAGCATGATGGCTCACACCTGTAACCCTAGAGTGGGGAGGCTGAAGCAGGAGGATTACTGTGAATTTGAGGCCATAATGAGTTCCAGGTCAGGCTGAGCTAGAGTGAGATCTGGCTCAAAACCAAAACCTAACTAACTTAACAGGAAAGAGGCCTGGAATAACTGCGGTTTCCAGAACAGCATAGCTCCCTGTTCTGCAAGGAGGGTGATCATCTTACTCATAGGCTTGGACGGTGCTGAGGCTACATCTCAATCAGGCATGCTTACTGCTTTTTCTTTGTAAGATTATTTCATATTTTATGTGTATGCATGCTTTGCCTGAGTGTGTGTGTATGTATATGTATACCATGTGCTTGTCTGGTGCCCTAGAGGTGGGAAGAGGGCATTGGTTATCCTGGGACTGGACTCAGATGGTGTGAACTGCCATGGTGCTGAGATCTTCCCAGCGTTCTTGAAACTGACCAGCTCACTTCAGAACTACTACTTTCTCCTCCTTCTCCCCATCTTCTTCCTCCTTCTTTCCTTCATTCCTCTTCTTCCTTCTCTTCTTTTTCTAGACAGGGTCTCTCTGTGTAGCCTTGGCTGTCCTGGAACTCACTCTGTAGACCAGGCTGGTCAAAAAAACTCACAGAGATCCGCCTGCCTCTGTCTCCCGAGTGCTGGGACCAAAGGGCTGTAACACCAGCCCCAGCCCCAGCCCCAAATTTCCTTTTGGAGACAAGGCTCTGTGTCACTCAACTCCACTGGGTCCCTGGTTGCAGTGATCTTCCTGTACACCTGGGACACAGACTATTTCCTGTGTACAGCTTAGACAAGAGTGGAGTCTCAGTATGGATGAGCCAGGGGTTTCAGACACTGCTAAGTGGGAATGGAGGGCTCAATGACTGGCAGGAAACAGCTTTCCACAGGGAGACCCCACCTCACTGGAGGAGGAGCTATGGAATCAGTTCTAGGGGTCCCATTTGGAGACTCACCCCTACCCTCAGCTCAGCTCCTTTGTCCATCTCCCCTTGGGGTTTCCTCAGCCTGATGTGATCCTATCTTGAAGACATCCCTGACATCAACAGAAATGCCTTCTGCCCTAAAAGTCTCTCCTCCCCCCTGACCTCTCCTGAGGCACACCCCACCTCATAGCCTACTCACCTGCACCCCAAATTCAGAACCTCACTTCAACTAAGGGCAGGCCACTTTAGTGGGTCCTAACATCTCATGGGTTTGACAAGGTGGGGTGGAGCTTCTAGCATAGAACTGTTGTTCTGGGACTCCTTAGGGCCCAGGTCACCCAAAAGGAGAGCCCCTGAAATGTGACAAGGCCTTTAAAACCTGGTGTCGCTGCTCCCTGGAGGACCTGGCACCAGCAACAGGGGCACAGGGGTGAGGGTGAGGGAATAGGGTTGGGGTGAATCTGCATGCTTTTCACACTGTCTGTGGTGGTTTGAATATTAATGGTCCCCATACACTCCTGTGTTTGAATGCTTGGCCCATAGGGAGTGACATTAGGAGGTGTGGCCTTGGAGGAAGTATGTCCCTGGGGGTGGTTTTGAGGTCTCAGATGCTCAAGCTAGGCCTAGTGTGGCATTCATGTCGCTACCTCCTCCAGCACCACGTCTGCTTGCATGCTGCCACACTCCCACCATGACGAATGAAATGCACACACCCTCTGAACAACAAGCAGCCCCAGGGAAAAGTTCTCCCTTAGAGAAGTTGCGGCAGCCGTGGTGCCTCTTCACAGCAGTGAGCGGTGCTGGCCTGCGACACTGTCCCTGCTGCCCACGCAGCAGCCGGGCTTACACGTCAAGCAGAGGTGCAGGTCCTTCCCTTGGCTCTGGTCTTGCTCTGAGGACACTACGGCAGCTCCGTCAACAACAGCTGTGCCTGGGTCCCCTGAGTGACCCTGAGCCACTGGCACAGAGACACATCTTGAGCAGTCTGGGCTAAGGGCTGAGGATGATACCTAAGGGGGTACACAACCTTTCCAATGATGAAACAAGGAGGACCAGGGCATGTCTGAGGGCTGTGGTGACTAATGTGCCAGTGGCCTTCGTTCCTGGTGTGACAGACACAAGGTAGCTGTGCCTGTGTGGCCTGAGGCCTTGCCAGACCTGCCTTTGCAGTCATACTGCTTACACTGCTCGTCTGGCCTGCCTGCTGCCTGAGCTCACCCTTAAGGCTTCAGGAATGTTCTCTTGGCATGCTGGCCTTTTCTCATGCTCTCCTTTGCCTCCAATTCCAAGAAAGACAAAGGTGGTCAAGTGCCAAGCCACAGAGTCAGGAATCTCACTCCACCACATAACCCAAGGGAACTCACGCCACACATTGCTCCTGCAGCAAGCACATGGCTCTACAGAGCCTGGCTGTTCAGTCTCCTAGAACTCACAGCAGCACCGGGGACTCCACATCTTGCCATGGTGCTTTCATATTTTTCTCCCAGGAGAGGGAGCAGAGGCCCCACCAATGTGTCTAATTCTCAGTGCAAGCCATGCCAGGCTGACACACATAGCCAGTGCCACACATTATGTAACTTCTCTGAGTCCTCCCATACATTAAGTAACTTCCCCCAGAAGTCCCCCCACACATTAGGTAACTTCCCCAGGAGTCCTCCCTCCACATTAAGTAATGTCATCTAAAGTCTTCCTCATAAGACTTATCTTCTTCCAGGGGCAGGAAGGCTCACCTGGGACACCGTGATACCACCCTTCCTGGCCAGTTCTTCTTTAGTCTCTTCGCTGGGGTAAGGGTTGCTCAAATGGGAGTAGAAATATTCATTCAGCACTTCCGTGGCCTGCTTGCTGAAGTTCCGCCGCTTCCTCCTGCAGACAGAGAGCCTCCGTCTGTGGTGTTCGCCATGGCCCTCACATCCATATCCCCTGACAGTCTATGTGTGTGTGCATGTGCACGTGTCTATGCATATGAAGGTCCTGTGCCCTCCTCTGTCACTCTCCACTAGTTTCTTTGAGGCAGGGTCTCTCACTGAACCTGGAACTCACTCATCTGGCTGGACTGGCTGATCAGCAGCCCCAGAGATTCACCCGTCTCCACATTTTCAGTGCCTAGCTGCAGCAGCTTTATTAGTATATGTGTGTATGCCTGTGTGTGTGTGTGTGTGTGTGTGTGTGTGTGTGCAGACAGGCAGAGGTCAGGAGACAACTTTTTGGCAATTGGTTCTCTCTGTCCATCATGGCTTCTGGTGTGGATAACCAGACCAACCCAAGACTTTCTCAGAGACCCTGATGAAAGAATAAAGGGAACAATAGTTCTGTGTCCTTGTCTAGGAGTGGACTTGGAAATGCCAGTCTGATGCTGGAGCCAGTGCCTCAGAGGAGTCAAGGTGGTAGCTTCTGGGGACACAATACTTCCTCTTGGGCTTTGGTTATCAGTCCTTAATTAGGCAGCTGTCTGAGGTGTCCCATGTTCCCTTTGCCAAAATTGTCTGATTTAGCTCTCTGCTAAACCTGGCCATTTCTCTCCTGTAAACAGTATACAGGATGCTATACTTCCTAAGAAACCAGTTTAACCTAAGTATCACTTATGCAAGGCCTCCTGGTCCCAGCCATTGCTTATGGCTCCTCCACCACTCTCACACATTCAGGACCCTTAGACAGGTTCCAGTCATCCTGGGAATCAAACTCAGGTCTTGAGACTCTTGCAACAAGTTCTTTTACCCATGGAGCCATCTTGCTGGCCCACACCTGCTTTTTATGTGGGTGTTAGGTACACAAAACTAGGTCTTTCTGTTTGCATGGCCAGCACTTTACTGGATGAGCCATCTCTCGTTCCTGATCTTCTGCAGTTTTTAGAACAGCAATGAGGGGCTTGAGAGATGCCTCAGTGGGTAATGATGCCTCAGTATGGGCACCTGAGTTTGAGCCAAATTTGTCAGCAGTTGCAGTGCTCCTGTGGCAAGATGGGCAGTACACAGAACTCTCTGTAGCCTGGTCTAGCCTGGCATACACAGTGGAAAGCATCAGAGATCATGTTTCAAGCAAGGTGAGAGGTGAAGACCAATACCTGAGGTTGTCCTCTGATGCCCACATTGTGCCATGACACACACTCACCTGCCATTCACACACAAGTTAAAACAAACCAGCAGTCAGTACTTTGAGTCTTCTCCCAGGGAATCTGTGTGAGGCCTAGCTAGAACCTCTGCATGGATTTAAATCCAAGACAGGGCTGGGGTGGGGCTCAGTGGTAGGGAGAACATTGCTTAGTGCAAAGTCCCCAGTTCAATCTTAAACAAAACAGCACAAGACAGACACAAGAGGTAGCACTGACCCTGCTTATAAGTCCTAAGAACCAACCCTTGGGGAACCCGGTGGCATGTAGCCCTGACCTGGCATCCAGGAGCCGTGAGCGCAGGGTCATGACAGCCTCACAGGTGCTCTGCTTGAGCTGCCTCTGGATGGCACTGAACTTGTTGTGGATGACGCCCACCATGTGCTCCATCTCCCTGGAGGACACAGGCCTCACCCTACTCTGTTCCCGTAGAAGGTTGGTGACATGTGTGGTAAACTCACGACAGGCCTGGGATAGGAAAAGATGGGCCAGCCTGTGACTAAGCAGCTGGGTGCACGGCAGTAAGCTCCACAGCTGACCACAACTGCCACCCCCACAGCCCACACACAGGTGGTCAGTTTCTGAAGAGTGAGGGAAAGGGCTTTCAGTCATCTCTGCAGTGACAGACTACAGTGGGCTGTCCCTGCTCTGCCACAGAGGAGGGGGTTAGCGTCCACATCCAACTATGGCCAGTGCACATTCATATGAGAAACTCTTGCGTGCAGAAAGATCACCTGTTCATACTTCTCTAGCTCAGAGTGGTAAATCTGTCGGATCTGGGACAGCTTGGCCCTGTAGTCTGAGTGCTCAATGCTATTGTCATTTGGACAGCCACCTGGTGTTGCTGTGGTGCCTGCCGCTGCTCCTCGTCCTCTCTTCTCTGGCCTGGATACACCCTCAGCCAGCAGCATATTATCCAGCCTCAGGAGCTGAGCGTCGGGAGGATCCTCTTCCTCATGCCGGATGCTCATGGCTAGATGAAGAAGACAGGCAGATGTGTTCTCTGCAGAGAAAAGTAGCCAGGACCAAGTGGCACTGGAACCACGGCTGGGCATCATTTAAAAACATTTGAATTATGTATACATGTGTGCCTGTGTGTGCGCAGATCTCCTAGGAGTCCAGGCTGAGGGCATCAGACCCCTAGATCTGGTGTCACAGGTAGTTGTCATGTGTGCCTATGTGTGCGCAGATGTCCTAGGAGTCCAGGCTGGGGTGTCAGACACCCAGACCTGGTGTCACAGGTAGTTGTCATGTGTGCCTGTGTGTGTGCAGATGTCTTAGGAGTCCAGGCTGGGGTGTCAGATCCCCAGACCCAGTGTCACAGGCAGTTGTAAGCTGCCCAGTGCAGGTGCTGTGAACTCAACTCAGTCTCTGCAAGAGCAGGAAACACTCTGAACCTCCAAACCATCTCTCTAGCCCCTTTATTACCATACTGGATCAGAGACACCTAGGAACCCACTGGAACACTGACCCAAATGTCGTCTTCAGGAGCACGGTCCTGGTCATGCAGAGGACACCAGGACAGTGCAGCACATGGGGCTGGAACCTGACAGCCATGTGAGAACACAGCCAGGGCTGGGTAGGAACGCTGAAGTGCTGGGGAGGGGGTATGCTGGTGCTGGTGTGAAGATAAAGGCAGGTGCAGGGCTGGTGAGATGGCTCAGTGGGTAAAGGAGCTTGCTGCCAAGCATGCTGACTTGAAATCAATCTACATGGTAGAAGGCAAATCAAATCCTGCAACTCTGAGCTACATGTGCCTCTCCCTGCCCTCCTCCAAAGTAAATAGTGTGAAAAAGTATTAAAGATAAATGGCCTACCACTGGGATTGTGCACAGTACTGCACTGATGGGCTCCGCTATGTGTCCACGTGTCTATGTCCTCATATGCGTGCACACTTGCTGTGGGAGCACATTCTGCTCCTTCAGCCAATAGCCTTTAAGATACCAGCCCACTAGGGCGTGGTCTCTTATACTGTAAAAGCAGTGGTAAGCGTGCACCTGCTCTCTTGCTTCTGGCTCCTGCTTTCGGCTGCTAGACTCTGTTCCTGTTCAAGCAGAGGACTGTTGTCTAGGACAGTGATCTGTAAGTTTTCCCCTTAAATAAATAACTCTTTTATTATTCATAATTCTGAACTGATGTGGGATTGTTTTGTCACTATGTCATCTCTAATGCATCTGTACATGCATATGTCCCTGTGTGTATATGCATGCTTGCATCTGTGTCCATGTATCCACCTGTGTCAGTGTGCATGAGTGTATGTGACCATGTGTCCATGTGTGTATGGAGGGTAGCACACCTATAAAGCAGAAAAGGAAATGCTTGATTCAGGTGCTAGTGAGCTGGCTTGTGTCTGTATTTCCTACACCACACACATTTGGTACAGACATACATCCAAGCAAATACTAATACACATAAAATGAAAAATAAGTCAGATGATGGTGGTGCATACCTTTAAACCCAGCACTTGGGGGCAGAGGCAGGCAGATCTCTGAGTTCAAGGCCAGCTTGGTCTACAGAGGGAGTTCCAGGACAGCCAAGGCTGCCCTGTCTCAAAAATCAAACAAACAAAAGTAAATAGGACTAGAGGGAAGACGCAACTCTCACAGAGGACCTGACTTCAGTTCTCAGCATCCACACTGCAGCTCACAACCATTTGTAACTCCAATTCCAGGGGATCCAATGCCCTCTTTTGGTTCCTTTAGGTACCAGGCACAGACATACATGTACGCAAATGTCTATCCCTCAACTTTGAGACCTGTGTCCTGTGCCTCTCATTATGACATATCTTGCCTCTGAATGGAAGGACAGCTCCCTGGCCAGTGGGCTGTGAGCATCAGGTCAGAATAATGGAGAAAATCCTTTTCTTGGTGGAGCAGAACTGAGAATCCCTTGCTCTCCTGCTGGCCTCACTCAAGTCCTGGAGGTGGGGTCCATGGTGCCCCCAGCTTGCACTTCCCCCTTACTATGGCATCATGGCTACCCTGCAGTGGTCAGCTCACAGGAGGCTTCAACACTTTCTTTGCTTGAGTACGAATCTGTCCCTCCTCCTGCCCCACCATAACTGAAAGTATGCGCAGTTCAGCTACCTGAGCCTGTGGCTTGAAGGCCCAGCAAGAACGTGTAGCTCAGGCTGAGCCTGCCACCCTCCAGGGGCCACCACACATCCAGGGTGCATAGGGTGAAGACAAGGCTTAACAGTGTTCAGGCACGCTCATCTGTTCCCATGGGAACTGTTCAGAGAAGTCTGATGCACAGGAGTGCCCTGCTGACATGCCCACACCTACACCACCTGGTTCCTCCTTCAGCTAACCAGGCAAAAGGAGCATCAGGAGTGGCAGCTCGCCCAGACTGCAGTCATGGAAAAGCATCTTCTTGTTCTGGGTCTCATTTAGCTCAGGCTCACTATGGAGACCTGGCTGACCTTGAACTCCCAAGTCTGCCTGCCTCTCCCATTTTGGGATTACTCCACACTTGGTTATTTCTGGCTTTTTGAGACAGGGCCTTGGTTTGTAACCCAGGTCAGTCTTGAACTAACTCTTTCTTTCTTTGAGACAGGGTCTCTATTATGTATGTCCTGGAACTCACTCTGTAGAGCAGGCTGGCCTCACACTCACAGAGATCCGCCTGCCTCTGCCTCCCGAGTGCTGGGATCAAAGGCGCACCTGGCCAGTCCTGAACTCTTTATTCTCCTGCTTCCACCTCCCCAGGGCAGAGACCAGGTGTGAATCTATCTGTGACACAAATGTCTCACAGAGCCTAGGCTGGCCTCCTTCAATGTGCTACGTAGATAACATTGAACTCTTTTTGTTGTTGTTGTTGGTTTTTGTTTTTTTGAGACAAGGTTTTCCTGTGTAGCCAGGGCTGTTCTGGAACCCACTCTGTAGACCAGACTGGCCTTGAACTCTAGAGATTTGCCTGCCTCTGCCTCTCAAATGCTGGGCCAGTCTTGAACTCTTTTTTTTTTAATGCAACTTCATCACTTTATTCAAATCTTCAAAATAGTCTTTATTCTACATTTTTAGTACAGTCTTGAACTCTTGATCCCCAAGGTTCCTTCTCTTCCTGAGGGCTGGGTGACTATGTGTGCCGAGCTCCGGCTCCAGCCCAGAAGCCTGGTCCACACAGTGAGACTCTGCTGGCCAGGGCTGTATAAGGAGATCCAGCCTCAATACAATATCAAAACTACAAGGTGATGGTGCACACCTTTAATCCCAGCACTAGGAGACAGAGGTCAGTGGATCTCTGAGTTTGAGGCCAGCCTGGTCTACAGAGTGAGTTCCAGGACAGCCAGGGCTACAGAGAGAAACCTTGTCAATTAATTATACAAATAAGCACCAAGCTCCAGAGGCTATATATCTGAGAACATGGTGACAGGGACAATTTGTTGTGGGCAGTGGGCAGTCCACAAAGGGAGCAGAGGGGCATGGGTGGGGACAGCATGCCCAGAATTCAGTGCTGATGGCAGGCTGGTTATTAGGAACAAGGTGAAATGGGCCAACAGGACACATTTTGAGAACACTAAAGAGCATGTGGCTGTCAACTGTACCCAGAGGACAGCCATGTGGCCATGTGTGTGGGTCGGATGGTAAGTCCTCTCAGCTCACAAGCCTTGGGGCTCATGTGCATGTCGGACCAGCACACAGAACACTGAAGCAGCAGCACCACTGGCAGTGCAGGGCGATCTGCTTGAAGCCAAGGTGCTGTCACTAAGAAAGTGTAGGTCAGGGGCCTAAGAAAGCCTACCTTCCATGCTCCCATTTGCTGGGACCCACAGTATCTGCTCCTCAGAATTAGATAAGAAACAGACTGGCGGAGCTGAGGAGATGGCATGCCTTGAAAACATGAGGACGTGAGTTTGATTCCCAACAACCACGTAAAAACCCAGGTACTGTCCTGCAATCCCAGTGCAGGAGAGACAGGAAGGTCCTGCTGGCCAGCCAGTCTAATCCAGTCAGGGAGCTCCAGTTCCAATGAGAGACTGCCTCAAACTATAAAACAGAGAGTAGCCAGGCAGTGGTGGCTCACACCTTTAATCCCTGCTCTTGGGAGGCAGAGGCAGGTGGATCTCTGTGAGTTTGAGGCTAGCCTGGTCTACAAGAGCTAGGAAACCCTGTCTCGAAAAACCAAACCAAACCAAACCAAACCAAACAAAAAAAACGGAGAGCAATAGAAGAAGACATGTGATACTAACCTTTGGCTTCCACATGTAACATGTGTACATACATACATGCACACACACCAGAAAGGGAGGAAAGCTTGTGTAACACTTGAGAGTGGAGGCTAGGCAGGGTGGTGGAACGCCCAGAGATACTCCTGAGATCTATGTTCTGAGAGGCCCCAGAAGCAGTAATGCCCCAACAGCAATGGCATGTACAGAGCCCATGACCATCCCCAGTGGTTCTCTGGACACAGGTGCAGCTGGGCTGAGGGAGGATGTGAGTTAGAGAACCTTCTGGCAGTAAAGAAGAATGCCTTCAGAGGTCAAGAGATAGTAGGTCATGGGCCAGCTCTAAGGGCTCCCACTTCCCACATCAGCATGAGTGACACCTACCTGTAGCAGACCCTGACACAACAGCACTGAGACACACTGAGCTGCATGGAAGCCACAGAGCCACATGGTTCTGGAGGCAAATGTCCTTGCCTTGCTTTGGGGACAGCTCTTTTAGAGAGGGCTGTGCCGAGGCCCAGCCTGACAGCTGCAGCTCTCACTGGTGCCTCGGTGAGGAGAGAGCACTATAAAGAGCTGCTCAAATGAAGAGAGCGCTGATCGAAAGGTGTCCAGCCCCAGCTGACACACAGCCCCACACTGAACAACAAGGGCAGACTGTAAGAGCCAGGAGACCAGGAAGCCTTCCTGTAGAATGTGTGTCCTACAAAGAACAGGGAAGCCACACCTATGAGACCATGATAACATGGCTGCTTAAACAGGACTTTACCAACAGATGTGCTAACGTGTGGGGAAATCCCACAGGATCCCAACCCTAGTCGACTGTTGAGATAGGCAGACAGACAGATAGACAGAATCTCTCTCCCTAACAATAATTAAAAAGACATCATGAATTTGAGAGGGGGAGGGTGAGTGCATAGGAAGGGTGGAGGAGAGGGAGGAGAAAATGATGAAATTGCATTCTAATTTTAAAACTTAAAATTTTGCTGGGTGGTGGTGGCACACACCTTTAATTTCAGCACTCAGGAGGCAGAGGCAGGTGAATGTCTCTGGACAAGTTCTAGGACAGCCTGGGCTACACAGAGAAACCCTGTCTTGAAAACAACAAAACAAAACAGTGAGTAATATAGTGCATACTTGTGAGCTATTATTTACAGGTAATTTACATTGGTATAGATTCTTGCATATTGATATAAACTTAAATTATATTAAATATGTTCCTATTTTCATCCACAATATTTGTATACCTAGGCAAAGTTATTTTGTCATATTGTATGCATGCATGGTTCTACCTCTGCTTAAAACATTTTTGTACATTGATACAATTTTAGGATATATTTATCATATTGCAATGTACATTTCTACCTCTGATCAAGATACTTATATATTGTTTACATTGTCATTGTCCTCATTTGTTGCACAGTTGTTTACTGTATAATATTCTAATATGAAGTCATAGCCTTTAAGTTATATAGGTATTAAAAATTATAGATCAATAGTCACCTATGTTTGTCATATGTATAGTTAGATTAATCAGGTTCTTTAGATACATAGAGACTGTATTCTGCATAAATAGGTAATCTTCAACCACTTCAAAGAGTTGTAGAATAAATAACTTAGGGTTCTGTTGAAGTGAGACATGATTGCTCCTGGCAGCACCAATCTATTCCAGAGAGAATGTTGAGTACCGAAGACACTCCACTTGGAGTTTGTTTTCTTCTTGGCACGATTGGCCTTTGGGCAAAGGATTGCCCATGCCCCAACCACTGACAAGGTACCTGGTATCTGGAAATGGATAAGCAGGACTGTCAAATCTTGCCAAGACAGGCAGGGTAAGATGGTTCTAAAAAATTTCCTGCCTCTGAAAATGGTCTGTCAGTTATTCTAGGCCTTAGCCAAAGTTGGTTGCTTCAGCGTTGCAAATGAGACTTTGGGTGATTGCCCAGGTAGCCAATTATCTCTGTCATTTGTTGTACATTTTTAGAAGTTGCTTGATTGCACTTCCTGCTTACTCAAGTAATATTATTTCCCTTCTTGGATCTTCAATGGGATTGAAGACTAGATAGTTGTAGTTACTTTCCTCTCATGACTTGGCCAAGTTATTTATTATACAAGACTTAAACTCATTAGGATAGGATAATTGTTAAATATATTTGTTCTTATTGTATATAATTTTGTATTAGGCTTAGAACTCTCTTATTTAAACAAAATGGGGAGGTGCTGTAGGAAGTCCTACAGCCAGTAGCTTTTAAGTTACCCACCCACTTGGGCGTGGCCTCTTATACTATTTATGCCAATGTAGAGCATGCATCTGGCCTCTTTTCCGGCTGTGGGATTTGGTTACTGTTCTCCATTCCAGCAGAGGATATTGATCTGTGAGTCTACCCTTAAATAAATAACCCTCTATTATTCTCAATTCTGAGCTAGTGTGGGATTTCTTTTAAGTGTCCATCTTCACAAAACAAACAAACCAAGACATTAAAAAATTTAATCTACAAACTTAAGAAAAGAAATGAAAAGAAACTGAGAAAACAAGTGCAGAGCAGCAGCTCCATTGGCTCTGCTGGGTTACAAGGTAAAGGGGAAGACAACAGAGGCCAGCGCAGGATGGCAGAGGCACTGAGAGCAAGCGATGCTGGCACCTACTCCAGCTAAGGTGCAGCCCCAGGAAGCACCAGAGTGAGGTGAACTAATATGGTATCAAATATCAATTGCCATTGACAGAATTGTCTGCCTCTTCTCTTCTTCTCCTCTTTTATTTTATGGGAGAAGGTCTCACTCTGTAGCCTTAGTGACCTAGATTCATGCTATAGGCAAAGCTGGCCTTAGACTCACAGAGATTCACCTGTCTCTGTCTACCAAGTGCTAGGATTAAAGACAGGCAGCACTAACACCCAGATTTTATTAATTTTTGGTGGTGTGAGACAGCCTTCATGTAGCCCAGGCTAGACTTAAATTCTCCATCCTTTTGTCTGCACCTCCTGAGGATGACAGGTAAACAGTGCCACAACAAGCTAAGCAGTGTCTTAGCTATGTCAGTGAGTAGAGCTGGAATGTGCCTCAGCGATGGAGAGCTTGGCATGCCAAACATCCCTGTTTGCTCATGAGTTTGAAAAATTCTTTTATGCCCATCAAAATCCCAACAAAATTCTTCAAAGACCTTGAAAGAACGGTACTTAACTTCATTTGGAAAAGCAAAAATCCCAGGATGGCCAAAACAATCCTGGGCAAAAAAAGAACTTCTGGAGGCATCACAATCCTTGACTTCGAACTCTACTACAGAGCTACAGTACTGAAAACAGCCTGGTACTGGCATAAGAACAGATAGGAGGACCAATGGAACCAAATAGAAGACCCAGATATCAATCCACATATCTTCAAACACCTGATATTTGATAAAGAAGCAAAAAATATCAAATGGAAAAAAGAAAGTGCATTCAACAAGTGGTGCTGGCATAACTGGATATCAACATGTAAAAAAATGAAAATAGACCCATACCTATCACCATGTACAAAACTCAAATCCAAATGGATCAAAGACCTCAATATAAAGCCAGCCACACTGAACCTTATAGAAGAGAAAGTGGGAAGTACACTTGAATGCATTGGTACAGGGAACCACTTCCTAAATAGAACCCCAGCAGCACAGACACTGAGAGAAACAATTAATAAATGGGACCTCCTGAAACTGAAAAGCTTCTGTAAAGCAAAGGACATGGTCAACAAGACAAAACAACAGCCTACAGAATGGGAAAAGATCTTAACTAACCCCACATCAGTCTGATCTCCAAAATAATACAAAGAACTCAAGAAATTGGACAGCAAAAGAACACATAATCCAATAAAAAAAATGGAGTACAGACCTAAACAGAGAACTCTCAGCAGAGAAATCTAAAATGGCTGAAAGACACTTAAGGAAATGTTCAACATCCTTAGTCATCAGAGAAAAGCAAATCAAAACAACTCTGAGATTCCATCTAACATCTGTAAGAATGGCCAAGATCAAAAACACTGATGACAACTTATGCTGGAGAGGTTGTGGGGAAAAGGGAACACTTCTGCATTGCTGGTGGGAATGCAAGCTGGTACAACCCCTATGGATGTCAGTGTGGCGATTTCTCAGAAAATTAAGAAAACCCTTCCTCAAGACCCAGTAATACCACTTTTGGGTATATATCCAAAGGATGCTCAATCGTGCCACAAGGGCATGTGCTCAACTATGTTCATAGCAGCTTTGTTTGTCATAGCCAGAAACTGGAAACAACCTAAATGCCCCTCGATCGAAGAATGGATAAGAAAAATGTGGTACATTTACACAATGAAGTACTACACAGCAGAAAAAAATAATGACAGCTTGAAATTTGCAGGAAAATGGATGGAATTAGGAAGCATTATTTTGAGTGAGGTAACCCAGACACAGAAAGACAATTATCACATGTACTCACTCATAGGTGGTTTTTAAACATAAAGCAAAGAAAGCCAGCCTACAAACCACAATCCCAGAGAACTTAGACAACAATATGGACACTAAGAGAGACTTACATAGATCTAATCTACATAGGAAGTAGAAAGTAGAAAAAGACAAGATCTCCTGAGTAAATTGGGAGCATGGGGACCTTGGGGGAGGAGTGAAGGGGGGAGGGGAGTGGTAGGGAGGGGAGCAGAGAAAAATGTAGAATTCAATAAATATCATGGAAAAAAAAAGAGTGAGGATTTTCAACCAAGAGAGAGAGAGAGAGAGAGAGAGAGAGAGAGAGAGAGAGAGAGAGAAAATTCTTTTAATTTTTCTTACTTTTCTTTAGCCTCTTTGTGTGTGTCCACAGCTGCTTCTCTCTGCCTACCGTCTGGGTCCCAGTTAACAAACTGCTCTAGGTTTTGTTTTTGTTTTTTTCTGAGACAGGGTTTCTCTGTGTAGCCCTGGCTGTCCTGGAATTTGCTCTGTAGACCAGGCTAGCCTGAAACTCACAGAGATCACAAAGATCTGCCTCCCAAGTGCTGGGATTAAAGGCGTGTGCGACCACCACCTGGTTTGGTCCAGGCTGTTGTGTTTGAGCACAAAACCCACAGCTGGCAATGCTGATTTGGGACGGGTAGACATGAGGAGGTATAACCAGCTGCTTCACATTTCCTCTCTACAGCCCAGAGCCACTGCTGCCACCAAGCTTTCCCATCATGATAGGCTGTGTCCCCTTAAACCAGGGATCACAGCAAACCCTTCCTCTTCACGTTGCTTTAGCGAAGTGTTTTTATCACAGCAGCAGGAGAAGGAACTAAACTAGCACAGCATGCGAGTGCTTGGGTCCCTCCTGGCACTGCCAAAAAGAAGACAAAAATAGGAAGAGCAGGGACTTTGGACCTGTGCACCCTGGCATCAGCAGCACTGTTCAAAATAGCTAAGAATGATTGAGAACTCCTTTAGCCAATAGCCTTTGAGAGGCTGGACCAGGTTGGGCGTGGCCTTTGGGTACCAGAAAGCCCCTGGGAACGCCCACTTAGCCTTTCCTTCCAGCAGGCCAGACCTGGATGTTGGACCCCGTTCCTGTTTTCCTCACTGTGATCCGTGAGTTTCCCTTTTAATAAAGAAAAACCTTAGTATACCCTCTTCAGAGCTAGTGTGGGATTATTTGATTTGCATTTCCCCCATCTGACGAGTTCCTGGACCCCCCCCCCACCTGCTGCGTTCCCAGTTTGCCAGCTCAGGCACACCTCTCCATCCGTAGCCCATGGGCCACTGCCTAGGGCCCCAACTTTCCCCCACAGCAATCTGCCACTCTTTTTTTCCACATCATGGTCCTTGCACATTACCCTGCCAGCTGCACACATCACGCACAGCTGACAGAAAGCCACCATCAACTCTCTCCATGTACAGAATCACTTTTATTGTCCTTAATAACTGCTCTTATTTTGTTAAACAAAGCATATTTATCAGTATCTAAATAGGCAACAGGGTGTGGAACCAGTACCGTAATGCCACTTATCTGGAGAAGCCAGCGGGAGCCCTGCCTTCTCAGTCTTTCTGCCACACGGCTGCAATTGGGACACCTGCTGGCCAATAAAGATTATTACACCTACTCCAATTACACTGTAATTGCCTAGGGCAGGTAAGTAAATTGTAAAATTTGAAAGTTATATGATTACTGACAATGTTATCATTCGGGAATTTAATAACCATTTTTCTTACACTATGGATGGTATTCTACAAGACTTATGTGGTTTTCCTTATACATCCATTTATTTGATTTTGGGAATTAGCTTTGTTTTTCATATTATATCCCTAAGAAAATGGTTTGATAACAGAGCCAAGAATGAGGCACTTTTAGAAATGTACAGTCTTTACAGACTAATAACAAGCAGCTAGCTGAAAAAATTAACACTATTGAAAAGGATAACATTAATTTGACAGACAAAATCCAATCCATGTCAAAGGGTGATGAGAAATTATCTGGAAGAATTCATACTGTTGAATTTAACAATCAGGATAGGTTGAAAACTTATGATAAGTTAACTCCAGGAAGGCAATATGAACGCCATCTAAATAATGTCTAAGGATGAGACATTATCTTTACTGGAAAAATTTCATACCTTGAAATCATATGTGTGGACTAAGGACCAGAAGCTAAAAGAATCAATGAGGGCATTAGAAGGGAGCACTGGACAGGAGATTCAGATTTTACAAAAGGCAGTGGTAAAAAGATTTGAAATGACTGAAGAAATTATCAGAACCAATGGGCAGGGAGAAAAGGTACAAGAATTGGATTTAGCCTCACCAGCCTGGGTCAAAGTCAGGGATGACATCCCCAGAGTTTTAACTGCTTAATTGCCAGTATGGGTCAAAGTCAGGGATGACATCCCCAGAGTTTTAACTGCTTATCTGGTAATCTCCTCTGAGAAGCCATCTGGTACAATATACCCTAAGGTAGTCAAAGAATATAAATGGCAACCTATAGGTATGAGCGATCTAAAGGAAATTAAGCAAGGCTTGCAGTCACCATTTGTTAGTGAAATGGTGAAAATGTGGGCTTCAAGAAACAAGGCTGTCCCACACAATTGGCTTCAAATAGTCTCAGCAGATGGACCCCAGCTGCTATGAAAATGCAATTGGCAAGAAGAGGCAAAAATTTTAGAAAAACAGGGAAAAGCAAGAGGATTTGAGACTTCCCAAGATCAAATTCTTGGTGAGAGCTATTACTCTGATCCTCAGGACCAGGCTCTCTACAAAGAACACACCTCGTTCCTATACTGCACAGCAGCTTTAAATGCTTGGGACAGGATTCAGGAACCAAGAAAGATAATTGAATCATATACCAGGGTGAAACAGGGTCAGAAAGAACTCTTTAGTGACTTTTCACAAAGATTAACTAAGGCTGTAAAGTAAGAGTAACAGACCTGGAAACTAGACATATACTTATTGAATCTCTGGCTTTTGAAAATGCCAACTTAGAATGCAAAAAGATACCTGGGCCTTTAAAGGTCAGATCAACACCAATAGATGAATGGATCCTGCATACAATAAATGTTGAGACATTTGACTATAGTACTGAGGCTTGAGTAGGAGAAGTAATTTCCAATGGTATGAGGAGACACCAAAATGCCAAATGTTTTAATTGTGGTAGAATAGGACATCTGAGAAGGGATTGTAGGAAAGGAATTCCTAGGACTACTGTCTCTTCTGGGAATAGCAAGAATAAATGGTCTCATACTTCGGAATATGTACGAGGTGTGGCAAAGGGCGACATTGGACCAAAGAATGCAGATCAACAAAAGACAGACAAGGCAATCTGATATCATCTGGAAACTCCTTGAGGGGCCTCTCACAGGCCCCCAGGTCAAAAATGAGGACATGTCTCCCCAAGAAAATGAAAACTCCAGTGCCTTGGGGCTGGAGAGATGGCTCAGTGGTTAAGAGCACTGACTACTCTTCCAGAGGTCCTGAGTTCAATTCCCAGCAACCACATGGTGGCTTACAGCCATCTATAATGGGATCTGGTGCCCTCTTCTGGCATGCAAGCATACTTAGAAGGAATGTTGTATACATAATAAATAAATAAATCTTTAAGAAAAAAAACTTCAGTGCCTACTGTGCAAAACCATACTATTCTGGATGATAGAATAGACATCTCCTGCCTGAATTGACATAGGACTGTGTTGCCCTGCTTGGCTTTTTCTTTGCACATGTATGTGTATATAGTGTGTGTACAATGTGTGTAGGTACACTCTCATGTGTGTGTGTAGATCCATGGTTAGCATCAATACTTTCCTTGTATATGTATATTGGTGTTTTACCTACACACGTGTCTATGTACATGAGATCTGCCTGCTTGCAAGGTCACAGGCCAGCTTCATATCCCTTGGAACTGGAGTCAGATGGTTGTAAGTTACCCCATGGGTGTTGGGAATTGAAACTGGGTCCTCTATAAGAGCTTTCGACTGCTGAGCATCTCTGCAGCCCTTCCTCTTACAGACTGAGTTAAGGCCTCTCATTTGAACCCAGAACTCGCTGATCTGACTAGTCTAGACAGACAGCTTGACTCTAGACCCTGTATTAGGGTTACAGTCAGCTGCCAGGCGCACCTCACATCCACATAGGTCTGGAAATCTGAACTCTAGTCCTTACGCTTGCCTGGCAAGTGACTTAAACATTAAGCTATGTCCTCAACCGCACCTTCTATCATTTGTTTGCTTTCGGAGACAGACAGGACCTCACGTTTCCGACTGGCCTAAAACTTAAGCTGTAACTTCTGGTCTTCTTCCTCTCTCAGGTGCTGGAGTGCCTTCCTTTTTATTATTGTTAATTTTTAAATTTAATTTATTTTAATTATACTTCTTTATTTGTAAGATGGGGCATGCCATCATCACTGGACCCTTACTGAAGCTCCTCTCAACTATTGTGCTGCTGTCCCGAGTCATGGAGATTCTGGGGTTTTTGTTCCACAGGACCAGTCCCTTCACACACTCCAGCAGGTCAAAGATAGGGTAGATATTAGAGTGAGCCAACCCAAGGCTCAGGATGTGGGTCTGGGTGGTAGCTGAGCTGGTTGATCTGGGCCACTGGAAAGGTCCCCATCAGGAGAGGGGTAGGGCCAGCTCTCGAGTTTGGTGTGGGCGGGGGGGGGGCAGTTCTCCTGCTACAGTGACCAGTGAGGTGCCAGACCAGCTCTTCCAGGGCCAATGAAAAGTCGGGGTGGCTCAGCATGGCCCTTGGATTTCAACATGCATGGTTCCTATGGCTGGCCCCCTCTGGCAACAGGGCCATGGACATCATCATAGACCCCCAACTACAGCAGAACCACAGACCTAGACATGGCCCTTGGCAGCAGCCCAGGCCTGAATATCACTATGGTTCCAGTGTCAGAAAGGCCTTGGACACCAGACCCCAGGCACCTGCGCAGCTCTTGGTGATAACTGGAGCCATGAACAACAGCTCAGACCCTGGCTGCTGCTGGGCTATGAATCCAGACTTGGTCTATGCAGCAGCCTGGGCATGGATGATAACATGGCCCCATGTACCCTCTTAAACACAAGTATTTGCAGAGGCAGAAGACTTCCATGGGGATAACTTTGGACACTTGAATTAGGATAAAATTCTGTTGTTTGAATTTTGGAAGGACGGCTGTGAGGGGCAGACTGGGGCAGCACATGAGGCTGGAGCCAGACAGAGTCCTGGAGCAGCCTACCTGTCTTTTCCTTGATCTCGCAGAGCACGCTGAAGAGGGCAGATTTCATCCGATGGCAGTTTAGGGCATGCTTTCTGAAAGGCAGCAGAGTCATGGTGAGAAAGTTAGCTCATGGGGAGCAGGGGCCTCCTTCCCAAGAAACCAGGCCCTGCCAGCCAATGTGACATCAGTCACACCCTGCAAAGACAGGGCGAAGTATGCCACATCACTTTGACTTATGCAACATTAAAATAAGAATGTGCAGTCTGTGATGGGGAACTTTGATTGTCAACGTGACTGGATCAATTATTTGGAGTTGGACATGGTGGCATGAGCCTTTAATTCCAGCACTCTGGTGGCAAAGACTGGTGGATCTCCTAGTTCGCGGTCTGCCTAGTCTACACAGAGAGTTCCAAGCTAGCCAGGGTTACAACAACAGAAATGTTAGGAATGGCTTTCTGTGAGTCTGAGGTCAGGCAAGCTAGGGCTGCATAGTGAGACCTTGTCTCAACAAACACAGTGGGAAAGATGCTATGATGCACACCTGCCAACCCAGCACTTCAGCGTGCGGAGGACCAAGAAGGTCAAAGTCAGTCTCAGCTAAACAGTGAGCATTGGCTTTGAGGCCAGCCTGGGATCCAGGAGATTCTGCCCCAAACAATGTAAAGACTCCATAGAAAACAAGACAACAGAGATGTTTTAGCAGGTAAAGGCCATCGCTGTGCAACCCAACAACCTCAGTGCAATCCCTAGAAACCATGAGGAAAGGAGAGAACTGATTTCTGCAAGTTGTCCTCTGTCATCTCCACGTGTGCAGTGGCATGCCCACACTTGTGCAGAGAGAATAATAAAATTAAACAAATAAACAAAAACACAAAAGGGGATGGTGAGAAGGCTCCTTGGGTAAGAGTGCTTGCTGGAGATCTGAATTCATTCCCTAGAACCCTTATGATGGCAGACGTGGCTATCACCAGTTCGCCTCTGCAGGAGCGCCTGCCATCCACACAAAATAAATGTCCTTTAAAAATGCATCTTAAAAACGGAAACAAAAACCAAGAGCACAAAAGGAAATCTCCCGGGTGTGTGTGCCTGTGACGGCGTTTCCACAGCCTCAGGTGGGAACCTCAGATGACACTGACAGCAGTATTGGAAGGTGTGAATGGTTTGAAAGAGGAAGTCCAGGGACTGAGAGATCCCCGGAGCTATGAGCCAACCTGATGCCTTCCTTTCGGCCACCTGCTTCCAGAACTGCTCTGCCCTGCATGTCCTCTCTGTCATGGCAGAGACACTTTGTGCCAACTACATCTTCTCTTCCTTAAGTTGCTTACATCAGGTATTTCCTCAGAGTGCTGAGAAAAGTAAGACACCATGGGCCTCCAGATCTGGGGACCTCATTAAGTCACACCGACCAAGGCAGCAGAGATGTGGCTCAGTGGGAGTGCCTGTCCAGGATGCTCCAGGCCCTGGATCCCATCCCCAGCAATTGAACTAATAAACTACCCAAGCCAATTCTAATCTGGGATGGAAAAGAATAAAAAATAATTTGGTTTTCTAAATGGCTATAGAGGCCGCCCCCCGTCATTATTTTTTCCTTTTTCTTTATTCGGTTTTATGTGACAGGGTTTCTCTGTAGCTTTGGAGCCTTTCCTGGCACTTGCTCTGTAGACCAGGCTGGCCTTGGGACTCACAGAGATCTGCCTGCCTCTGTCTCCTGAGTGCTAGAATCAAAGGCGTGTGCCACCACTGCCTGATTATTTTTTATTTTTAATTTATTTGTGTGGTGTTTTGCCTGCCTGTGCACTATGTGCATGCCTAGTGCCTATGAAGACCAGAAGGTGTTGGATCCCCTGGAACTGGATTAGAGATGGTTGTGAGGGACCATTTGGGTGCTGGGAATCAAACCTGAGTCCTCTGGAAGAGTGCCCATTGCTCTTAGCACTGAGCCATTTTTCCAGTCCTGCATCAGCATTCTTCAATAACAATAGAGTATTATAAATAGTAAGTAGCAAAACAACTATTCACAGGGCAGGTGAGATGGGTCAGTGGGTAAAGACACTTTCCGTTAAACCTAATGAACTGAGTTCAATACCCAGGGCCCACATGGTGGAAGGAGAAATGTGGAAGCTGTTCTCTGACTTCTACACACATACAAAGAAGTAGATGTAATTTAAAAATTGAAAAAAAACTGCTTAGAAAACATCTGCCTAGCTTCAGGTGTTGAGTTGTGCAGCACCTTCCAGGATGTGCTGGTCCCACACAGATGTCCCAGATCTCATGAGGAAGCTAGTGCCCATGCTTTTTACTTCTGCTGCATCGGGGCAGGCATTCCTGGACCCAGGTCTTGTTGAATTCTGAGGGACACTTTATAAATACTCAAAACAGCTCCTTTTTTTGGGGGGGGGTTTCGAGACAGGGTTTCTCTGCTTTGGAGCCTGTCCTGGAACTAGATCTGTCTCGAACTCACAGAGATCCGCCTGCCTCTGCCTCCCGAGTGCTGGGATTAAAGGCCTGTGCCACCACCGCCGGGCACCAAAACAGCTCCTTTATACATAGAATTTGCATACTGCCAACAGCTCATCAAGAAGACCAACTCCAGACAGGCGGTGGTGGTGCACACCTTTAATCCCTTGGGGGACAGAGCCAGGCAGATCTCTGTAAATTCAAGGCCAGCCTGGTCTATAAGAGCTAGTTCCAGGACAGGCTCCAAAGATACAGAGGAAACCTTCTGTCTTGAAAAACAAACAAACAAACAAACAAACAAAAAAGACCAACTTCAGAGCTCGAGAGTTGGCTCAGGGGTTAAGAGCACTTATTCTGGGTCCAATTCTCAGCACCCACATGGAGGTTCACCACCTCCTCAGGCACCAGACATTCATGCAAGACACTCATGCACACAAAATAGTAAAACAGACCTAAACATTTATTTAAAAAAGAAAGAACACCAACTTCAAGGTCAGAAGGTCTGTAAGCAAATTCACCCTCCTGTGCCTAGTGGCTCATCCAGAGCCTAAGCACGAACATGAGTCACACTTCCCCAATGTCCCACAGGTGTTTAGTACCTGCCATGTGCTGCACATCTTTCTATTACCACATAGGGGCTTCATTCAGGTCTTCATGTTTGCAAACAGGCATTCTCACCCGAGCCATCTCTCAACGCCTAGGTTGCTCTTCTGAAGTGTTCAGTTCTACAGTTTGTAGTACACTCATTGTGCAATGACTGCCATTAATTCCACATCACAGTCATTCTCCAAGATAGCCTTGTGCTGACTGGTTGCTCGTCCATGCTCTCCCTGCATCCAGCAACCATCAATCAGTCTCTATATATGCTTTTTGCCCAAGTGAATTATATAATACATAGTATTCTGGGATACGGCATGGAGGAGTACTTTGTTCCTTGTCCTGGTTGACTAATATTTTATCATATGGGCAGAGGAAAGTTTGCTCAGCCATTTATCCATTCCCACACCCATTTTTAGAAACTGCTTTTCTAACTCTTGTGTATATGAGTTTGTGTGTGTGTGTGTGTGTGTGTGTGAGAGAGAGAGAGAGAGAGAGAGAGAGAGAGAGAGAGAGAGAGAGAGAGATCCTCACTCCCTTAGGGTAGTAGCCATCAAGTCCTAGCAACCCCCCCAGAGTTTGAAGCACTAATATGTTTGAGACCATACTTGGCTTGTTACAATGGTGCTCAGGTCCTTTCTCATGGCTGCTCACTGAGTGCTCTGAACCACTGAGCCATACCACTAGCCTCATTTGCTCTTTTTTGAGACTCTCATGTAGTCCAGACTGGTTCCAAACTCTGTGTGGTTTAGGATGACCTTGAATTTCTGATACCTCCTGTACCTCCTGAATTCTCAGTCATTTCTACAGTCCTTTTAGTGTTTTTACCAAGGCAGGGTCTCAAGTACAGGCTACCTTCCAACTCTCTATGAAACCAAGGATAACCTTGTATTCCCAATCCTTCCGCCTCTACTTGAGTTCTGGTGACAGGTGTGCACCGCAATTATTATTAGGTATTAATAGGGTATTATGAGTGATGTGGCTGTAAACAACTGTGCACCAAACTGTGACCATATGCTGCAATTCCACTGCTGATCACACATAACTCCATAGCTAACTTCACCATATCACACAGTAACTCCACCATATTACAACAGCGGATCACATAGTAACTCCACCATATCACAACTGCGGATCACACAATAACTCCACGGCTAACTCCATCATATTTTTCGGTTTTCTTGGTATTTTTCTTTTATGAATGAGGCCATTTATTAACCCAGCATCTTTTGTTCTAATACTTCTTGTTAGCAGCTGCCACATGTCTGGCGATCCTGCCCAGATCTCTCTGTCCCTGAAGAGCTAGCTTGTGGCCCCGATCTTGGTCATTTTCCACCATTTTCAGCCCCTCCAGGGCTTGGTAGACCCGGCAGGCCAAACTCTCAGAGCCTCTGCTGAAGTGGCTGGGTCTGACACATTTCTCTGTCATCCTCTGTAAATCTTGGTCATGGAGCCAGCCCCGGCACCACCACACAGGTACAGGTGCTGTGCTGTGGAAATAGCCTGTGTGTAGAACCACAGTGTACCACTGTCTGGGGGGCCAGCCTCCAGCAGCACAGGGCTTTGCAAGGAAACCATGGAGTTGGCAAGGCTTAACTTTTCTATCTGAGGGGGATTGCAGGAAAAGGCACTCACAAACTCTCTTGATTGTTTCCTTCTTCATTCTCTCTCCCTATCTCATGTTGTTCTACAGCTTTTATATCCCAACAGAATCTTATAGGCAGTATAAGAGTCAAAAGAGTTGCATTCCATTTTTCAAGTGAATGATTATAGGAAAAACCAGGTTTATCACCTCCCTCACATGACTAAACATTTTATGTATTACAGGTGAAAAACAAACTATCCCAGGAACCCACATACATACATACTCAATCAACTTGTTACAGATTAACAGTGGGGCAGGTCTTTTACTGGCAGGCTGCAGGTTGCAGTTACAAAGAAAGGGCCAATTACTTTTTTTTTCCATGATATTTAATGAGCTCTACATTTTTCTCTGCTCCACTCCCTGCCACTCTCCTCCCCACTTCAATCCTCCCGCAAGGACCCATGCTCCCAATTTACTCAGGAGATCTTGTCTTTTTCTACTTTCTACTTCCCATGTAGATTAGATCTATGTAAGTCTCTCTTAGTGTCTGCATTGTTGTCTAAGCTCTATGGGATTGTGGTTTGTAGGCTGGCTTTCTTTGCTTTATGTTTAAAAACCACCTATGATTCTGGAGGCATCACAACCCCTGACATCAAACTCTACTACAGAACCACAGTACTGAAAACAGCCTGGAATTGGCATTAAGAACAGACAGGAGGACCAATGGAACCGAATAGAAGACCCAGACATCAATCCACAAATAGCATAAAATATCTAGGAGTAACTCTAACCAAACAAGTGGAAGACTTGTATGACAAGAACTTTAAATCTTTGAAGAAAGAAATTGAAGAAGACCCCAGAAAGTGAAAAGATCTCCCATGCTCTTGGGTAGGAAGAATTAATATAGTAAAAATGGCAATCCTACCGAAAGCAATCTACAGATTCAACGCAATGCCCATCAAAATTCCAGGAAAATTCTTCAAAGACCTCGAAAGAACAGTACTCAACTTCTTTTGGAAAAGCAAAAAAGACCCAGGATAGTGAAAACAATCCTGGGCAATAAAAGAACTTCTGGAGGCATAACAATCCCAGACTTCACAAACTCTACTACAGAGCTACAGTTCTGAAAACAGCCTGGTATTGGCATAAGAACAGACAGGAGGACCAATGGAACTGAACAGAAGACCCGGATATCAATCCACACATCTTCCAACACCTGATATTTGATAAAGAAGCAAAAAATATCAAATGGAAAAAAGAAAGCATATTCAACAAGTGGTGCTGGCATAACTGGATATCAACATGTAGAAAAATGAAAATAGAC
>PVIU01008451.1:49999-65432 GCA_004026605.1 Ondatra zibethicus
TAAAGCCAGCCACACTGAACCTTATAGAAGAGAAAGTGGGAAGTACACTTGAACGCATTGGCACAGGGAACCACTTCCTAAATAGAACCCCAGCAGCACAGACACTGAGAGAAACAATTAATAAATGGGACCTCCTGAAACTGAAAAGCTTCTGTAAAGCAAAGGACATGGTCAACAAGACAAAACAACAGCCTACAGATGGGAAAAGATCTTAACTAACTCCACATCAGACAGAGGTCTGATCTCCAAAATTATACAAAGAACTCAAGAAATTGGACACCAAAAGAACACATAATCCAATAAAAAAAAATGGAGTACAGACCTAAACAGAGAACTCTCATCAGAAGAATCTAAAATGGCTGAAAGACACTTAAGGAAATGTTCAACATCCTTAGTCATCAGAGAAAAGCAAATCAAAACAACTCTGAGATTCCATCTTACACCTGTAAGAATGGCCAAGATCAAAAACACTGATGACAACTTATGCTGGAGAGGCTGTGGGGAAAAGGTAACACTTCTGCATTGCTGGTGGGTGTCAGTGTGGCGATTTCTCAGAAAATTAGGAAACACCCTTCCTCAAGACCCAGTAATACCACTTTTGGGTATATATCCAAAGGATGCTCAATCGTGCCACAAGGACATGTGCTCAACTATGTTCATAGCAGCTTTGTTTGTCATAGCCAGAAACTGGAAACAACCTAAATGCCCCTCGATCGAAGAATGGATAAGGAAATGTGGTACATTTACACAATGGAGTACTACACAGCAGAAAAAAGTAACGACAGCTTGAATTTTGCAGGAAAATGGATGGAACTAGAAAGCATTATTTTGAGTGAGGTAACCCAGACACAGAAAGACAATTATCACATGTACTCACTCATAGGTGGTTTTTAAACATAAAGCAAAGAAAGCCAGCCTACAAACCACAATCCCAGAGAACTTAGACTACAATGCAGACACTGAGAGACTTACATAGATCTAATCTACATGGGAAGTAGAAAGTAGAAAAAGACAAGATCTCCTGAGTAAATTGGGAGTATGGGGACCTTGGGGGAGGGTTGAAGGGGGGAGGGGAGAGGCAGGGAGGGGAGCAGAGAAAAATGTAGAGCTCAATAAATATCATGGAAAAATAATAAAATAAAATAAAGTTCCTAAAATAAAAAAATAAACCACCTATGAGTGAGTACATGTGATAATTGTCTTTCTGTGTCTGGGTTACCTCACTCAAAATGATGTTTTCTAGATTATCCTGAGTGAGGTAACCCAGACCCAAAAAAATGAATATGGTATGTACTCACTCATAAGTGGATACTAGTCATAAACAAAGGGCAACAAGCCTATATTTCAGGATCCTAGAGAATCTAAGTAATAAGGTGAACCTAAAACATATATAGACCCACCTGGAAATTGGAATCAGACAAAAATTTGGGGGCAGGGGGGTGGGAGGTGGGGGGGATAAGGAGGGTTGAGGAGAACTTGAGGGAATGGAATGGTCGAGATGGAGGAAGGACTGATATGAGAGGAAGGAAAGAGATATCTTGATTGAGGGAGCCATTATTGAGTTAGAAAGAACCTGGCTCTAGAAAAACGCCCAAGAACCCACAGAGATGAACCCAGCTGAGATCCTAAGCAATAGAGGAGAGGGTGTCTGAACTGACGTTACCCTGTAGTCAGACTGATGATTATCTTAAATATCACCATAGAATCTTCATCCAACAACAGATGGGAACAGAGGCAATGATCCACATCGGAGCACTGGACTGAGCTCCAAAGATCCAGTTGAAGAGTGGGGGGAATGAGAGTATGAACAAGGAATTCAAGACCATTAGGGGGTCATCCACTGAGACAGTTTGCTTGAACTAATGGAAACTCACCAACTCCAACTGGACTGGGAATGAAGAGGCATGCAAACAACCAAGCCCCTCTGAAGGGTGTTGATAGCTGGGGCAGACTGAGGGGTCACTGATAGTGACACTGGGATGTATCTTTAATGCATATACCGGCTTCATGGGATCCTAGTCTCTTTGGATGTAAACCTTGCTCAACCTAGATGTAGTAGGGAGGGCCTGGGACTTTCCACAGGGCAGGGTGCATGGCACTCACCTAGGGTTGGAAGGGTGGGGGGATGGTCTGTGGAGGGAGAGGAAGGGACTGGGAGGAGAGGAAAAAGTGGGAATTTGGATTGGTATTTTTTTAAATAATAAAAAGAAAAAAATTATATTTTCTAGTTCCATCCATTTTCCTGCAAAATTCAAGCTGTCGTTACTTTTTTCTGCTGTGTAGTACTCCATTGTGTAAATGTACCACATTTCCTTATCCATTCTTCAATCGAGGGGCATTTAGGTTGTTTCCAGTTTCTGGCTATGACAAACAAAGCTGCTATGAACATAGTTGAGCACATGCCCTTGTGGCACTACTGAGCATCCTTTGGATATATACCCAAAAGTGGTATTACTGGGTCTTGAGGAAGGGTATTTCCTAATTTTCTGAGAAATCGCCACACTGACATCCAAAGGGGTTTTCCAGCCTGCATTCCCACCAACAATGCAGAAGTCTTCCCTTTTCCCCACAGCCTCTCCAGCGTAAGTTGTCATCAGTGTTTTTGATCTTGGCCATTCTTACAGATGTTAGATGGAATCTCAGAGTTGTTTTGATTTGCTTTTCTCTGATGACTAAGGATGTTGAACATTTCCTTAAGTGTCTTTCAGCCATTTTAGATTCCTCTGCTGAGAGTTCTCTGTTTAGGTCTGTACTCCATTTTTTTTTATTGGATTATGTGTTCTTTTGGTGTCTAATTTCTTGAGTTCTTTGACAGATTTTCGTATGTTGAACCATCCCTGCATCTGTGGGATGAAGCCAACTTGGTCATGGTGGATGATGGTTCTGATGTGTTCTTTGATTTGATTTGCTAGTATTTTATTTCGTTTTTTTGCATCAATGTTCATGAATGAGATTGGTCTGTAATTCTCTTTCTTAGTATTGTCTTTCTGTGGTTTGGGTATCAGGGTAATTGTAGTCTCATAAAAAGAGTTTGGCAATGTTCCCTCTATTTCTATTGTGTGGAATAATTTGAGGAGTATTGGTATTAGCTCCTTTTTGAAAATTTTGTAGAAATCTGAGCTGAAACCATCTGGTCCTGGGCTTTTTTTGGTTGGGAGACTTTTGATGACTGTTTCTGTTTCTTCAGCAGTTACAGGTCTGTTTAATTTGCTTATCTGGTCTTGATTTAATTTTGGTAAGTGATATTTATCCAGAAAGTTGTCCATTTCCTTTAAGTTTTCCAATTTTGTGGAGTACAGGTTTTCAAAATATGACCTGATGATCCTCTGTATTTCCTCCGTGTCTGTTGTTATGTCCCCCTTTTCATTTCTGATTTGTTAATTTGGATATTCTCTCTCTGCCTTTTGGTTAGTTTGGATAAGGGTTTGTCTATTTTGTTGATTTTCTCGAGGAACCAACTCTTTGTCTCATTGATTCTTTGTATTGTTTTCTTTGTTTCTATTTTGTTGAGTTCAGCTCTCAATTTGATTATTTCCTGCCATCTGTTTCTCTTAGGTGAGTTTGCTTCTTTTCGTTCTAAAGTTTTCAAATGTTCTGTTAATTCACTAGTGTGGGATTTTTCCAGCTTCTTTTTGTAGGCATCTAGTGCTATGAACTTGCCTCTTAACACTGCTGTCATTGTGTCCCATAAATTTGGGTATGTTGTGTGGTCATTTCATTGAATTTTAGGAAGTCTTTAATTTCTCTCTTTATTTCTTCCTTGACCCACTGATGATTCAGATGAACATTGTTTAATTTGCATGTGTTTTTGAGTTTTCTGGAATTGGTATTGCTGTTGATTTCTAGTTTTAAAGAATGGCGATCTGATAAGGTACATTGGGTTACTCCAATTTTTTTGTATTTGTTGAGGTTTGTTTTGTTACCGAGTATGTGGTCAATTTTTGAGAAGGTTCCATGAGGTGCTGAGAAGAAGGTATATTATTTTCTGTTTGGATGGAATATTCTATAGATTTCTGTTAAGTCCATTTGAGTCATAACATCTGTTAGTTCTCTTATTTCTCTGTTCATTTTTTGTCTGATTGACCTGTCCAGTGGTGAGAGGGGAGTGTTGAAGTCTCCCACTATTAGTGTGTGGGGTTTAATATATGATTTAAACTTTAGAAGTGTTTCTTTGACATATGAGGGTACCCTTGTATTTGAAGCATAGATGCTCAGTATTGAAATTTTGCAGCTATTAATATTCTTTCTTTACTCTGTATGCTTAGTGTATTGATTATTATGTGTCAAGAGGACTTTTTTTTTTTTTAAGATCCCGTCTATTTAGTGTTCTGGGAAGCTTCTTGTATCTTCATAGGCATATCTTTCTTTAGGTAGGGAAAGTTTTCTTCTATGATTTTGTTAAATAAATTTTCTGTGCCTTTGAGTTGAACTTCTTCTTCTATACGTACTATTCTAAGATTTGGCTTTTTTATGTTGTCCCATATTTCATGGATATTTTGGATTAAGCTTTTGTTAGATTTAATGTTTTCTTTAACTGATGAGTCTATTTCCTCTATTGTATCTTCAGCACTTGAGAGTCTGTCTTCTATTTCTTGCATTCTGTTGTTCATACTCGCACTTGTGGTTCCTGCTCTTTTTCTCATGATTTTTGTTTCTATTATCCCTTCGGCTTCTGTTTTCTTTATTGTTTCTATCTCAGTTTTCAAGTGCTGAATAGTTTCTTTTATATGTTTGAGTTCTTTTTCTTGGTTTTCTTTAAGTGATTTGCTGATATATTCCAATTTTTTGTTTGTCTTTTCCTCAATTTCTTTAAGGGAATTTCTCATTTCATCTTTAAGAGTGTCTAACATTCTCTTGAAGTTATTTTTTAGTTCATTTTCTTCTGGTTCATCCATATTTGGTTGTTCAGGTCTTGCTGTTGTAGGGTCTTTAGGTTTTACTGGTGTTGTGTTGCTCTTTGTGGTGTAGCCTGTGACCTTACCTTTCCTACTCATCTTTTCCTCCAATAGGTATGGTTGGGGCTGTCTGAGATTTTGTTGAATAATCTTCTAGGTGCCAGTGAATCCAAAGCTCAGATGGTTGTTCCTCGTGGTACAGTCAGTGTCACAGTTCTAGTTACCCATTGGTTATTCCTGTTCCTGGAGGTAGCTCAGTGCTCCTGTGCTTTGGTCTGCTCCCTTGGAGTTTGCTGTCTCAGGCCTACTTTGGCCTAGGCTGCTGGCTTTGATCTGTTTCTATATATCTTGGTCTGGAGCTCCTCTTGCAGAAGTCTCTGGCTTGGAGTTAGACTTCTTCTGGTGGTGAGCACTGACTCTGGATCTGGTCACTGGTTCAATCCTGATCCACTCGTGTCCTGGGACTGGGTTTGCTCCTGGCTTCTGCTCCTGGTGGAGCCCGTTCTCTGTGTCTTAGGTAACTGATTCAGTCCCACTCCGGTCCCGGTGGAGGTTGCAAACTCTGAGTCAGGTCATTGGCTCAATCCTGGTCTGCCAGTGTTCCAGGACTGGGTTGGCTCCCAGGGCTGGATTTGCTCCTGGTTTCTGCTCCCTGTGGAGCTTGTTTCCTCTGGCTCTTTCTGTCCTAGTAGTCCTGTGGATTTTGTTGCCCAATTGGAGTTCCTTGCCTCAGGGCAACTTTGGTTTTGGTTACCTTTGACCTGTATCTGTAAATCCTAGTCTGGATTCCCTCCTGCAGAAGTCCCTGGGTTGGAGTTGGACCTGGAAAGGTTCTGGTCTACTAGTGCCTGGGAGGTTCTAGGCTCGGGTGCGCCTGAACCTGCAGAGGACCTGCTTACTTCCTCAGAGGTCTCAGACTCGCGTTGGGACCCGCAGGGTTTCCAGGTTCCTGCCTATTCCCTTTGATGTCCCAAACCAATGCCCGGGCCCACAAAGGATCTGGCTCAGGCCTATTCTCTCTGAGGTTCCAGACTCACGCCTGGCCCCGCCAAGATCTCTGGTTCCTGCCTATTTCCCTCGGAGGACCCAGGTTCACTCACACCCAGTCTGACCGAGGTCCTGGCTGCGGCCTAGTTCCTGGGAGGTCATAGACTCTCGCCCAGACCTACCAGGGTGTTGGCTTATGTCTATTCCCTTGAAGGTCCCAGATTCACGTTGGGACCCTCAGCAGTGTCTGGCTCTGGCTCACTCGCTCAGTGGTTACTCTCTTGTACCTGTTCCGGTGGAGATCGTTGGCTCTAGATCTGGTCACTGGGACTGGGTTTGCTCCTGGCTTCTGCTCCTGGTGGAGCTTGTTCTGTGTTAGGCCAATTACTTTATTACTTATCTTGAAAGGTAATATTATAAGGAATCTTAAAGGAATCACAAACCTAAACTTTTATATATGAGAAAGAACCAGGCAGCTCCACTTGGGTACATATCCATTCATTAAATTTTTTTACATCAGGAGATTGAAGACAGAAATGGGTATAAAGAATTAATCGTCACCTTTAGTCATCAATCAATCCTAGCAAGGGCAGTATGTCAGCCAGTAGTAATTGACCTGCTTTGCTCTTGTTCCCTGACCTTAAGAGTTCCTCATTCATCTATGTGCCTTTCTAAAACTTCAGATTGTATTCTTGGCTTTGTCACCTCAAAATTGTTTAGCAAAAACATCTTAGTCTAACTTTGTTATTTTCAAAGCTTTGTTTCAACTGTGATGCACTCTGAGACCTGTGAACACATCTCCCAACATTAAGGTTAAAAGAATTTAAACTAGCTGGGCTACTGGGACTCAATTGTTAGTCATTAACGTGAGCTACTTACTATCCATGCAGCTGTGAAACATATCCTTCTATTTATTTTTATTCATCAAAACTCTGTATAAGCTATCATTATTATTATCATCAAATTGGACAGTACAGCTTAGGGGGCCATCTTCTTGACAATCCATAGGTAAAAATGCCCAGTAGAACAGGATGTTTCCAAAAGATAAACACATTATATCACAGGTAGTAGAGACCTCCCCGCGTCCACTCACACCACACTAGCTATCAGAGAAAGAGAGCTGCAGCAAACATGTAGAGGCACAGCAGAAGCAAAAGACATTTCAGGATCTGTAGTCCTGTGGCCTTGCCTAAACGAGATGGACCCATCAGGTGATTCCCTTCTGCTGGGCTGACACTGGGAACTTCAACTGCAACCTGCTGCTCCTCTGGCAGGGCCCACAACAATAGGGGGCAAGCTCTTTATGTTTGGCCAACTTGACTATGTCCACCCATCTGGGGACTTTGAGCTTCCTGGACTTTCTGAGGAAGACTGCCAGAGCTCTGACAAACTCCTGCTGGTTACCGTCTTTTACAGTAACTCCAGACATAATGCAGCCTCCATGCTGCCAGCCAGGGGGAAGGGCTTCTTGGTTTTTTTGAGGCAGTGTTTCTCTGTGTGGCCTTGGCTTCCCTGGAACTCGCTTTGTAGACTAGGTTGTCCCTAAACTCAGAATATCTTTGGCTTTCTGAGACAGGGTTACAATGGGTAGCCCTAGCTGTCCTGGAACTTGATTTGTAGACTAGGCTGGCCTTAAACTCAGAGACCCACCTGTTTCTACCTCCTGAGTGCTGGGATTAAAGGCTTATGCCACCATCACCTGGCTAAGTTTCATTTCTAATAAATCATTGCCTGATTCCAGTTTAAGATGTGCATCAACATTTTCTTTTAAGTGTTTTACAAGTTGCCTAGGAGTAGTGGCTCATGGCTGTAATTGTGGCACTCAAGTAACAGTAAGTGTCAGGAGAGCCTGAGCTAAGATATTGTCTTAAAAAAACAAACAAAAACCAGTTATTCAAGGTTAGCTCTTCTATTTAGACACCTGATCTGTGTGTGTGTGTGTATGTGTGTGTCTGTGTGTTGCTGGCAATTGAAACCAGACTCTCAAGTGTGCTATGCCAATGCTCTACCATGGACTCTCATCCCCAGCCTAGTGTCCGAGTTGAACACATGGTAATGAGATGAGATAGAGAGCCATACTAGTCAGTCTTTGGTCAACTTGGTCAGGTTAGCATCTTCTGTGAAGAGGATCCTCATCTGAGTCTCCATCAGACTCATCTGTGGGAAGCCTATAGAGCACTGTGTGATTAAGACCTGATGTGGCCCAGCCCACTGTGGGCAGTGTCACCCCTGGCCAGGTGCTGTGGGGTTGCTTGAAAAGGCAAGCTGAGCAAGCCCTGGGGAACAAGGCAGGGAGCAGCAGACCTCCAAGGCCTCTGCTTCAGCTCCTGCCATGGCTTCCTTCCATGATCAGCTGAGCTGTGAGCTGACATTGCCTTCTCCTCTTCAAGCTGCTTCTGTCATGGTGTTCATCACAGCAGTAGAAACCCAATGGGGACAGACTCCAGTTTCACTCTTCTGCCATGAGGTGACTTACGGCTGAAGAGGCCATCTTTTCCCCACCAGAAGTGCTGGCACACCTGTCAAACCCACTCACGTGCTGGGGCTCCAGCATATGCAGAAAGTTGGCCTAGGTGCATAAAGCCCTACTGTGGTGGTGCACATCTGTAATCCAGGTTTTAGAGGGGGAGAAGGAGGGTCAGAAGTGTTGTGCCCAGATTATGACCCCCAGAGAGACCACCAGAGACCATAGAAGCCCAGACTCCAATAAGCAAGGTTTATTTAACGTAATACAAACTAGTTTGGAAGCCGTCTCTAATACCCTGTCTCAGCCAGGTAGAGAGGAGTTGGAGCTCCTCTGTGGGGTGAGCTTTTAAAGGCAGGAGAAACACAAGCAGCCCTTTAGGGTGGTTAGGGGGTTTGGCACAGGTGCAACTTTTTGAAGGCCTTTGCTTTCTCTCCCAGCTTGTTCTTTGTTCTTAGAGCAAGGCCACCCTGTTTCTGAGTCAGGCCATCTTTACCAGCCTCTATCAGGTGGCCGGGCATAATTTCTCAGGTGGGAGGGGGGAAGGCCACTATCTTCCTGGGAACAAGCTAGTCTGGGTTTCTATTTTTAAAACATTCTGCTAGGAAATTTCTTCTCGCCCCTTTGAGAATAAGGGGTGAGGGTCTCACAAGAAGTTCAAAGTCATCTGGGATATGTGCTGACATGAGACCCTGTCTCAGTTCTATTCCTTTGACCTGTTTGCCTAGACTTAAGTGAACAAGTACTATTTATTGTCTTCAGATTTATTTATTTATTGTTTGATATGTAGCCTGAGCTGACCTCAAACTCACAGGCTTAAAGGGTTTCCTGGCCTGGTGTGGGACAATGGTCTGTAGTCAGTTTATAACTAATGTAGACCTCTGTGTGATATTTTGGGGACTTAATGACTGCAGGAACTGGGCAGGACAGAAAACCTCAGACAACAGAATGGTGCCCTACATGTGGACAACTGCATCCACATAAAACCTGAGAGAGCTTGGGAAGTAATTCTAGACATAAAATAATAGAGTCACACACGGTTTACTGATAGCAGCACTTTATTGGATGGGCTCTGTTTGCTAGAGGCAAATGCGTCTCATTTAAGAGAGGCTTCCTGACTCAGCTTTAGCTGTAAAACCTTGCAGCTCTTTTAAGAGGTCCTGCCATGAAACACTTAAATGGTGTTGATGAAAAGCTGACCACATGCTTTTTGGTTTACTGCCGCAGCAGGAAAAAAGTCGTGCTGTTTTAAAATGCTGGCTTTCTGGGCCGTCCTGGCAGCGCAAACTCCGACTCTTTCAAGCAGGAGGTCTGGCTACAGAGCATTGAGTGTGTTTTGTGAGCACACTGCTGCAGCTTGCATGCTGGCAGGGACCTTGAAATGCCATAGAGCTGTGACAATAAACATGGCTACAGCCAGTACCTCCACCATGAGGCTGGAATCTTAGAAAACTAAGAAATGGGCTGGATCCATCTGTCAAAGTCACAGCTTTAATCCTACCCATACTGCTTGCAAATTAAAGACTCATGTGGTCAGAAAAAGAGAGATTCAAAGATGAAGAAAACCTCTAAATGTTTTACAGTGTGTTAAAAATATATGCAGACTTGGGAGAGAAAAGACAAAGGTTAAAGTCCTTTAAAAAAAAGAGAGCGAGTAGTTGGGCATGGTAGCACACACCTTTAATCCCAACACTTGGGAGACAGAGGCAGGCAGACCTCTGTGAATTCAAGGTGTGGTGGCATACACCTTTCCAGTACTTGGAAGGCAGAGACAGGCAGATCTCTGTGAGTACAAGACAGACTGGTTTACAGAGTGAATTCCAGGACAGCCAAAGATACACAAAGAAACTCTGTCTCAAAAGGCCAACAAAGAAAAGAAAATAGAGGTTAAAATAAAGCCACGTAAAGATGAAAAATATACAGAGAGTCTGGATACTGTATATTATTATGTTGTCTTTGAATTGCTTGACAGCTGAGGAAGGAGCAGCAGCTGCTAAAAGACATTTAAATATAAATGCTGCTGGATTAATAAAACAAATATTTTGAAAATACCTTGACTTCAAAATTGAAGCCAAAAGATATGTTTCTTTAGAGAAGAGGTTTTGCTTTTGTTTCCACAGAAAATGAGAGGTTATGGATTTATTCTGAGTTAAGAAAAATCAGGTTTGATCAAGGAAGACCACCTGAGAAATCTCCAGTAGGAACAGATAGCCCAGATGTCTGAGTTCTACATCCAGAACAGATTCAAGCCTGCTGCCTGAGATGATCAAGCTTCACAGGATACTCCAGTCAGGACTTGATGATAATTATAAATTTTCTTTAGGTCCCCATAAGATTATCAGCGCCCCCAACCAGCAGGAAGTAGCCTGGAAAACTATGCCCACTTCCCAAAAAATGAACTATGGATATTTTCCTTTGTTTAGAATGTTGGTTACAAGTTGTTATGGCTAATGGTCAGGAGAAAAGCTAAACAAAGGATATTAGATTCAGAGTTCTTGTTTTAAAAAAAGGGAGAAGTGGTGTGGGACAATAGTCTGTATTCTGTTAATTATATTTTAAATAAATGCTGATTGGCCAGTAGCCAGGCAGGAAGTATAGGCGGGACAACCAGACAGGAAGTAGAGGTGGGTCAAGGAGAACAGGAGAATTCTGGGAAGAAGAAAGCTTGGTCGGCAGTCCTGTCCCAGCCACAGAAGAAGCAAGATATGACTGCCCCGCTGAATAAGGTACCAAGACACGTGGCTAACACAGATAAGAATAATGGGCTAATATAAGTTGTAAGAGTTAATAAGAAGCCTGAGGTACTGGGCCAATCAGTTTATAACTAATGTAGACCTCTGTGTGATTTCTTTGGGACTTAACGATTGCGGGAATTGGGCAGGACAGAAAACCTCAGACAACACTGGCCTCAGCCCTGAGTAGCTGAAGTTGCTATGGTGTGTGCCATATGCTGGGCTGAAATGCACTTTCTTTCAAACGTTTGGTTCCTTTGAGACATGTGGCTCAGGCTAGGGTTAAACTTCCCATTCTTCTGCCTACCATTACTGAATGCTTGGATTAGAAGCAGGAATCGCATCAGGCTATGTGAATTATTTATATTTTAATTGTGTGTGTGTATGTGTGTGCTAGCATGAAACACAGGGCCCTCCAACACTGGGCAGACCCCTATACTGAGCTACACGGGAAGTCCTTTTTCCTTTTGATTTTCAGTTTGAGACAGCACCTTGCTCAATTGCCCAGGCTTAGTCCCTTACCTGCTGGGGTTACAGGCATGCACCACCACAGTCAGTCTAAAATACATTCTAAAACTGTATTTCATGGGCTGGATGTGGTAGCACACACCTGTAATCCCAGCACTCAGGCAGGAGGCAGAGGCAGGGGGGGTCTCTATGAGTTCAAGTCAGCCTGGTCTACATATGGAACCGCCAGGACAGTCAGGGCTACAGGGAGACCCTGTCTCGGGGGGGGGGGAGAGCAGCGATTGTGTTTTGTAGGCTATACTTCAGGAAGGAAGAGCCAGGGGACTGACCATGAAGGCCACCGAACCTGTACAGGACTGAGGTGCGGCTAGCCTGGGTCAGACCTTTAACTTGGGGGTAGATCTGCAGGACCTTCGTGTAAAGTGTTGAAAGATTTTGAGGGAAAAGAAAATGCCAAGGCAGCTAGCAAGCCTTGTCTGGGCTCTGCATGGATGCTGGACCTAGATCACAGACTGCGCATGCCCAGATGCAGGCTTCATCAGGCTCACATCGCAGCCCTTGAGCGCACAGGCAGGGCCAGCGATTCCAGGATGGAGCACAAGCACAGGCAGTCACTGGCCTGGAGATCTGAGGAGTCTCTGCAGGAGGGGACTGGGACCCAGACAAAAGCTCAGACTCTCAGAGGTCACATGGTAGACAGTGGAATCCAGATGCCAGTGAGGAGGAACCACAGAAAAAGCATGCCAGGAGAAGAGGACTTCCTATAGTTCCAGGGTGACTCAGTGAGGGTGGAGCACAGAGCGTAGGAGAGAGTGGAGGTGTGAGGAAACAGAAACAGCAGTCATACACTTAGCCATTTTGTCATGAAGGAATGCAGAGAAATGCAGCAAGTGTGTGCTGGCAACTGGGTTTCCACTCTGCTGTATGAGGCTTGGCCAAGCTGGCTCAGCTAACTCCTAGACAGAAACTGCCTTCCAAAATCACATTGGCTACTCCCAAAGCCTTCTCCAACAACTCTCATCTTGCACACCACCAAGGCTGTCCTCAGTCACCATGTTCCAGGTCCTAGACAAATAGAGACATGCCCTATGACCCAGAGGAGAGCAAGTATCTATTTCATCCAGTTCCAGACTGGCTCAAACTGGCCTGCCCAGTCCATCCAGTTTATTCTGGAGAAAATCCTATCAAAGGTCTAGGCCACAGCCTAGAACAGACACTGGCCCATGCACACACAGAGACACACCCCGCCTCTATGGCCATGGTGGCGTTTGGTATGGTGGAACAGTGAGTAAACTTTGCTTTCAAAAGCGCTTGTGTCCAGGTGTGCCACCCTGTCACACTTAATTCAAACAAATGTGTTTCATATCCAGTCAGGACAAAGCTGGAGAGATGGCTCAGCAGCTAAGAGCTTATATTACTCTTGCAAAGGACAACGTAAGTTTGGTTCCCAGCACCCATGTTGGGCAACGCATGACCACTTGTGACTCTAGCTGCAGCGGATCAGGTGCCTCTTCTAACCTCTGAGAGCAAAGCACTCACACATGTACACACCTCAGAGACAGGACACACATATACACAATCAAATAAATGTCTGATTTTTGTTTGTTTTGTAGACAGGGTTTCTCTGTGTAGCTCTGGTTGTCCTGGAACTCATCTGTAGATCAGGCTGGCCTTGAACTCAGAGATTCATCTGCCTCTGCCTCCCTAGTGCTGGGATTAAAGGTGTGTACCACTGGCAAGATGGGTCTTGTGTGTACAGGCACACACACACAGACACTGGTCTTTTGTCTGCATATATATCTATCTGTGTGAGGAAGGCAGATCCCTTAGAACTGGTGTTACAGATAGCTGTGATCTGCCATGTGCGTGCTGGGAACTGAACCCATGATCTCTGAAAGAGCAGCCAGTGCTCTTAACCTCTAAGCCATCTCTCTAGCCCCAGGATAGTTATTTTTTTAAAAAAATAAATATTTTTGATTAATTTTATGTGTATAAATGCTTTGCCTGTATATATGTATTTGCACTGTGTGTGTGTGCCTGGTACCCACAGAAGTCAGAGGAGGGCTTAGGATCCCCTGGAAGTGAGTTATGGATGGCTGTGAACCCCTATGTGGATGCTGAGAATTGAATCTCGGTCCTCTGTAAGAGCAACAAATGCTCTCCACTGCTAAGCTATCTCTCTATTACACCCCCTTTTAAAACAAAGCCCAGGTTGACCAAGAAAACACTTACTAGCTGAGGATATGACCTTGAACTTCTGATCCTCAGGCCTCACAGAACTCAAACCTAGGCAGGCACTGTACTAGCACTTGGGCTTCAGCCTCCCTCTGAGACTGTAGACAGAAGCATTATCTTTGAATCACATCCCTATCCCCCGTGCGCCCCAGCACACACAGAAGATTCTGGGCAAGGGCCACGTCCTCAGCCTCTCACTGGGCCTATCATTGGGCCGTGTCTCAAGCAGCTGCCTACAGATAATGAACCAGAGTCTAGTGATGCTGGCCTGTGAGGCCATAGTGTCACCAGAAGGGATGACTTTATTTCCTTTTCAAACCCTAAGTAAGCATGTCCTTGTCACACCCTCTTTGACTCCAAGCTGAACCTGTGACTTAATATGTGGTATCATACCCATTAAAATCCCAACAAAATTCTTCAAAGACCTCGAAAGGACAGTACTCAACTTCATTTGGAAAAGCAAAAAAACCAGGATAGCCAAAACAATCCTGGGCAACAAAAGAACTTCTGGAGGCATCACAATCCCTGACTTCAAACTCTACTACAGTTCTGAAAACAGCCTGGTACTGGCATAAGAACAGACCGGAGGACCAATGGAACCGAATAGAAGACCCGGATATCAGTAAACACATCTTCGAACACCTGATATTTGTTAAAGAAGCAAAAAATATCAAATGGAAAAAAGAAAGCATATTCAACAAGTGGTGCTGGCATAACTGGATATCCACATGTAGACAAATGAAAGTAGACCCCTATCTATCACCATGTACAAAACTCAAGTCCAAATGGATCAAAGACCTCAACATAAAGTCAGCCACACTGAACCTAGAAGAGAAAGTGGGAAGTACACTTGAACGCACTGGCACAGGGAACCACTTCCTAAATAGAACCCCAGCAGCACAGACACTGAGAGAAACAATTAATAAATAGGACCTCCTGAAACTGAAAAGCTTCTGTAAAGCAAAGGACATGGTCAACAAGACAAAACGACAGCCTACAGAATGGGAAAAGATCTTAACCCCACATCAGACAGAGGTCTGATCTCCAAAATTATACAAAGAACTCAAGAAATTGGTCACCAAAAGAACACATAATTCAATAAAAAAAATGGAGTACAGACCTAAACAGAGAACTCTCATCAGAGGAATCTAAAATGGCTGAAAGACACTTAAGGAAATGTTTAACATCCTTAGTCACCAGAGAAATGCAAATCAAAACAACTCTGAGATTCCATCTTACACCTGTAAGAATGGCCAAGATCAAAAACACTGATGACAACTTATGCTGGAGAGGCTGTGGGGAAAAGGTAACACTTCTGCATTGCTGGTGGGAATGCAGGCTGGAAAACCCCTTTGGATGTCAGTGTGGCAATTTCTCAGAAAATTAGGAAATACCCTTCCTCAAGACCCAGTAATACCACTTTTGGGTATATATCCAAAGGATGCTCAATCATGCCACAAGGACATGTGCTCAACTATGTTCATAGCAGCTTTGTTTGTCATAGCCAGAAACTGGAAACAACCTAAATGCCCCTCCATCGAAGAATGGATAAGAAAAATGTGGTACATTTACACAATGGAGTACTACACACAGAAAAAAATAACGACAGCCTAAATTTTGCAGGAAAATGGATGGAACTAGAAAGCATTATT
>PVIU01008451.1:65532-83473 GCA_004026605.1 Ondatra zibethicus
CAACAGCAGGAGCTGACTTTTCAGTAATTGTGAGAGTGAGAACAAGGTAGGAACAGCCTAGGCCACTCCTGCTGGACAGCTTGTCCAGATTCCCAGCACAGCAAAGGTCTGAGGTCACAAAATTATGCTTTATTCTTTTATTACATATTGTTTTATTTCAAAGTCTGGGAAGATGGTTCAGAGGTAAGAGCACTAATTGTTTTTCCAGAGGCCCCAGTTTTGGTCCCCAGAACCCACACAGTCTCACAACCATCTGTGACTTCAGTCCTAGGAGCTCCAGTGCCTTCTGGCCTCTGTGGACACCAGGCACACCTGTGGTACACAGACATGTATGCAGGCAAAATGCTTATACACAGTAAAACAAAATAATAAAAATTTGAAGCCAGGTTTTGGTCACACACACCTTTAATCCCAGCATTTGGGAGGCAGAGGCAGGTGGATCTCTGTGAGTTCAAGACCAGCCTGGTCTACAGAGTGAGTTCAGGGATAGCCAGAGCTACATGGAGAAACCCTGTCTTGAAAACAAACAAACAAACAAAAAGAGATTTCATTATTGTATCTTTTTGAAATAGGATATCTTTCTTCATCTCAGGTCTTTCTGAAATTCATGACAATCCTCCTGCGTCAGACTCCCAAGTGCTGGAGCAATAGGTGTGTGTCACCACACCAAGTTATTAACTTATTATCATCTTTTTGTAGTACTGGGATGTAACTAGGAACTTATGCTTGCTAGGCAAGCACCCTCCTCTTGGCCTGTACCCCACAGCAGTGCAAAATCTACATGGTAAGGTATGCAGATTTTATGGTAATACATGTAGATTTTATGGTAATATGCATACCTTTTAGCTGCCAGTTTGGCTGAGACTTGTCACACAGCAACAGCAAGCTGATGTTCCTCAGTCAACCTGAGACTAGTGAGACTGTGGTCAGAAAATGTGGTCAATGCTGAGCCATCTCTCCAGCCCTGTGAGCATGTGCTACTACACCTAGCTTAAAAGGATTTCTTTTTTTTAGGTTTTTTTTTTTTTTTTTTTTTTTGGTTTTTTTCAAGACAGAGTTTCTCTGTAGCTTTGGAGCCTGTCCTGGAACTCGCTCCTATAGACCAGGCTGGCCTCGAACTCACAGAAATCCACCTGTCTCTGCCTCCCGAGTACTGGGATTAAAGGCATGCGCCACCACCGCCCAGCTAAAAGAATTTCTAATGGCAGCCCGGTGTCAGTTTTACAAGGATTTTCATAGTAGAGGCAGAAAGAGTGCCTTGAGTTCAAGGCCAGCCTGGACTACAGAGTAAGACCCTGTCTCATAGAGTCTCCTGCCACAGAAAGGAGTCCCGGTGCTAGACACAGGAACACAGCCATATGATCCTAGCTGTGGGGAGGCTGAGGCAAGACGATCTCAAGTTTGAAGTTAACCTGAACCATACAGTAACACCATGCCACAAAAACTAAAAAAATTATAAATAATATCTAAAAGACACACAGAGGTAAGAAATAAATAACAAAAGACAAATAGGGGCAAATCAGTAAGGACAGTTCTCTAGCATACCTTTATGCAGTTGATCAGAAAGTGAGTATTCAAGGCCAGACCTGACAATTACAACACAGCCCACCTGTCCTTTTCACAGAGAAGCTAGAAGGCAATCCTATTCTACTCAGCTGTGGACTAGACTGAATGGCGTGTTCCTTTGCGGTGCTAGGAAGGGAACAGGGGGCCTTGCTGTGCAAGGCAGGTCTCTGCCACTAAGCTGCACCCCAGCTCCTCCCAATCATATGCAGAAACTTAATGCCCGTGGTACCATGTCTGGAGGTGAGGGCTAATTAAGGAATGATAAAGTCATGGGTGGGAAGCCTCATAAAAAGGCCCTAACCCCTTAAAGAGGAGATCTCAGGGTGTGAGAGATACTTCAGCTGACTAGGTGCTGCAGCCAAACCTGGTGACCTAAGTTCCATCCTTGGCACCCACATGGTACAAGAAGAGAACCAGTATGCAAGTTGTCCTCTGACCACTGTACATGCTCTGAGGCGCACATGTGTGCAAGCACACACACAAAAGTAAAAAAAAAAAAATCAGCTGTAAAGGAAGAGTAAATTAGCCATTGTAGAAATCCATAGAGGTTACTCAAAAAAAAAATTAAAAACAAACCATGCAGTAGTGGCACACACCTTTTATCCCAGCACATAGGAGGCAGAGACAGGGGGATCTCTGTGAGTTCGAGGCTAGCCTGGTCTGCCGAGCTAGTTCCAGGACAGCTTCAAAGGTACACAGAAAAATCTTATTGTGAAAAACTAAAAAAAAAAACAACAAAACAAAACAAACACACACACAAAGGTGGGCATGTATACACAGTGGAATATTATTCAGCTGTAAAGAAAAATGAAATTGTGAATTTTGCAGGAAAATGGCTAGCTCTAGAAAGGATAATATTAAGTGGGCGATAAAAACTCAGGAAAAGGGGGCTGGAGAGATGGCTCAGAGGTTAAGAACATTGCCTGTTCTTCCAAAGGTCCTGAGTTCAATTCCCAGCAACCATATGGTGGCTCACAACCATCTGTAATGGGGGTCTGGTGCCCTCTTCTGGCCTGCAGGCATACACACAGACAGAATATTGTATACATAATAAAAAAAAAAAACTCAGGAAAAAAAGCTGGGGCTGTAGGATAGCTCAGTGGTAAAAGCACATGATGCCAACCAAGACTGATAACCTGAGTTTAAGGCCCAGAATCCACGGTAGGAGGAGGGAACAGACTCCAGCAGCAAAGCGGCTTTTCCCACTCTCCTGAAAATGTTAATTAGTTTAAAAGAGAAAGGCAAAAGCAGTGGGCTTTCCTTCACATAGGGACCCTAGTCTGTTATATAGCACATGAAAGTAGGGGCGAGAAGGTCTCAAACTCACAAAGGAGACCAGAGATGACAGCTGTTAACCAGGCAGTTAGGAAGGATGGGGTGGGTGGTGTGAGGACCTCTGGGAGAGTGAAGACTCAGGGCTGAGGAAGCAACGAGGGGGAACGAAACCACAAAGACACACTTTGCTCAAGAATGTCACTAATATCTAATACATTATATGCTATGTACAATAAAATTTTAAAAAGGGTCTCTATGAGAAGGGGAGTGTGGGCAGGCAAGGCACCAGAGAGCTCTGCCCCAGTGCAGGCGGGAAGCAGGAAACAGGAAGCAGCCCTCACTGGTCTGGAATTTGCAGCTGCCTTCAGTGCTGTCAGCCCATGTGACCCAAGGAGCTCTGTCAAACAGTTCAGACAGACATGATAAGTTGCCTTTGCCGCAGTGTAAGGTACAGAGGCCTGTGTCTCCAGACATCCATCAACCATTCTGTTTCTGTCACTAGGCTGCCTCAGTCACCCCTAAGCAATTCCTAGACTGAGTCTCTTGCAGACTTCTTAGGCATCTAATCACTAAGTCTGCCAACTTTTATTGAGTGGAGGCTCCCTGGCTCTGAGCACTGAGATTACCTTAAAAATTCAAGGCTTCTGTCTCCTGAGGAATCCCAAGAAAATGTAGCCAGCACACACTATCCAGGGGAAGGGCTCAGGACTTTCAACAGATGCTCAGGGGAATTATGACTCAAACATCGACTAAGGATCTGCAGAAGAGAACTCCAGAGTCCTCAGTGATAAACTGATAACCTTCAGAAACCGCTCATCAACGCCTGGGAAGCGGTCAGTACAACGACCTACGGCACACTGAGGAAAACTAGAAGACAGAAAACCTCCGTGTGCTTGGGGGCACTGGAGCATTGTGAAAACAGCTAGGATATTACTAGAAGCAATCTGCAGATTCAGTGCGCTCCCCATCAGAATTCCAGTGTTAGTCTTTCACAGAAATAGAAGCAACCCTGAACTGTGTACGCCTGTTTTCCCAACACTTGGGAGGTGAAGGCAGGAGGATCAGGAGTTCAAGGTTATCCTTGACCAGATAATGAATTTGAGGCCAGCCTGGGCTACATAAGACCCCATATCAAAAACTAGCCTGGGCTGGTGGGATGACCTCAGTCAAGGAGCCTGTGACAAAGCCTGAGGGTCCCAGTTGGCTCCTGGTTCTCACATGGAAGAGAGAAGCAACTCATACGAGGTGTCTTTTACCTCCATAAGCAAGTGTGTGCTCACACATACACAAAGTAAATGAAAGAATGTAAAACCAGACAGAACAACCAGACCCTACCTTGCCCTGGAAAAAAAGGATCCACTTTCCTGTCTTCCCCTGCCTCCTCCCTCACTCTGCTGTGTCTGGGCTGTGAGAGCCTGGCTGGCCCATCTTCTACAAATATCCTTGGAGCTTGTCTGGAGGTTGCAGCAGGGGATGCAACAACTTGTGTGCTTGACCAGATAATGGTCAAGGAGGACAGTCTTCTATAGGAGAGGCCATCCTCTCCCACTGGCACACATGCTGCGAGGAGCCACCAGCCAAGCCGGCCAGTTGAGCCCATTCAGCAGGAGCTATGACTGGGTCATGGTCAGGTAACACCTACAACCTCTCCCTCCTTCCTTCGGTCCTTTCACAAGTGTAGCTCTAAGGTATTTGTTACACAAATTGTACTCATACACATAGACCAGTGGGAACTTAAAATTCATTGCACACTTACATCATTTAAAAATGTTTTTAGCTTTATTTCTATGTGTATAGGTGTCTCCCCAGTGTCTATGCATGCATGCCTAGTGACCATGGAGGTTGGAAGGGGCTGGATTCCTTGGAGCTTAGTTTTGAATGGTTGAATCACTATGTGGGTGCTGGGAACTATACCCAGGTCCTCTACAAGAGCAGCATGTGTTCTTAACCCCTGAGTCATCTCCAGCCTCCACTTAATTTTTTTTTAGCTTCACCTTCTAGTAAATCATTAGCTTCCTTGACTTTTTTAGTGGCAGTATCATTAAATTTTAAACAGTTTTTATTTAGTGCACTTGTGTGTGCATGTGTGGAAGCTAGAGGTTAATCGGGGGGAATGGGTGCCAGGGATTCAACTTAGGTCATGAGGCTTACAAGCAAGTGCCTTTACCTGTTGAGCCATCTCACCAATCCATTTTCCTTTCTTTAAACACAGTTGATAGCATAATAAACATGAGAGGCCTTACATGGGGGATGAAAAGTTCTTGATGGACAATTCAGCTAAACTGACCTTGGAGCTATGGTAGATAGAGACAGAGACACACTGAGAGACTAGCTGGGTCAGAAAGACTTGCAAATCCAGTCAGCAGATCAGCAGGGGTGCAGTTGGCTGCATACTCCTGGGCTGACAAGCTGTAGTCAAGGCTATAGTCTTTGTCCCTTGGCATCCCACAGGCAGGTGCTCAACTCCCTCAGGCAAGACACTGTAGCATTTGCATATGACCCCCACACATCTTCCTCTGTATTCTAGATTTGTTTTATTTCTGTGTGAGTAGGTATTCAAGTATGCAGGTGCACAGAGGCCAGAAGAACACATAGGACCCTCTGCAGATGGAGGTGCTGTAGGAGCAGCGCAGTGAGGGTGCACACACACACACACACACACACACCACACACACACACACCACACACACACAACACACACACCACACACACACACACTACACACACCACACACACACACACACCACACACACCCTAAGAAAATACATTTTTAAGGTGGAATGGAAAGAGCTGGAGGCAGGCCAGCATTCCTAACTTTCCAGAGAGAGGCTACAAAACTAAAGATTCAGCATTCCACACAGAGCTAGGGAAAAGTTTGTATTTACCTAGCAGGAGCACAAAACCCTGAGTTCGACAGAAGTAGGGTGGGTGGTTGTTTGGTTTGTAGGCAAGGTCTCAGGTATTTCAGACTGGCCTCAATATGTAACCAAGGAGTGCTGTGTAAACCCAGGGCTCCCTGCATGTGTACTGGAGGTGTGTGCTCTAGCATCTGAGCTGCGCTCCCAACCCTAAGGAAGCTCTTGTTCTTCTCCTTAGTAAACTGGTCTCACTGCAGAGATAGAGAACAACTGTCAGACCCTAAGGAACCACCCTCACCTCAAAACAGACCCTTTAATACACACTCGTGCTCCAAAAGAAGCCCAGCCCTTCCCTATTTTCTAACCATCAAGTAGGTGTTAATGCGGGAAACTGCCTTGTAAAGCAGATTTCCACAGTCCTGGTTGGCTGACACTGGTGTGAGATGTGAACAGGTGTCTTAAAACTGCTTTGACTGCTGGGTGTGGTGGCCCACGCCTTTACTCCCAGCACTTGGGAGGCAGAGGCAGAGGATCTCTGTGAGTTTGAGATCAGCCTGGTCTACAGAATGAGTTCTGGGACAGTCAGAACTGTTACACAGAAAAACCCTGTCTCAAAAAACAAACAAAAGTTCTGCTTTGATTTTTCTCTCCTACTGAAAGTGGAGTGGTGGCTGGAGAGGTGAGTCTGTGTTGAAGGACACCGGCTGCTGCTCTTAGAGCACCTGGGTTCCATTCTCAGCACCCACATGGCACCTCACAACCATCTGTGACTGCAGTTTCAGGGGGCCCAATGCCCTCTTCTAATTTCTATGGGCACCAGGAATATATTTGGTACACACACATTTATACAGGCAAAATACTCCTACACACGAATTAAAAATAAATCTACAGCTGGGCAGTGGTGGCACACGCCTTTAATCTCAGTCCTTGGGAGGCAGAGGCAGGTGAATGTCTAAATTCAAGGCCAGTTATGTCAGAACAGCCAGGGCTACCCAGAGAAATTCTGTCTTGAAAAACAAACAAACTTTATAACAAGAGAAAAAGGAAAAGAAAACCAAAATGAAATCTTAACTCCGCACTGAGAGCGGCAGACTCTGTGGAACTGTGTAAGCAGGCTTCAGGTTTTCTCCAAACTTGACCTTCCAAGGTTTCTCCCCTTTTGGTTGGGAAACGTCTTTGTCTCTGGAGCCAGTGCCCCTTCTCCACTTAGCATGCTAGTCTTTTCCTTATAGCTTAGCTACAATATATATATGTGTACATGTAATTTCCACTTTCTTTCTCTGTCCCAAACCCCAAGCTCATAAAGGAGGAAGCAAGGACTACTCCAGCCCCAAGGACAGTGCCCTAACATTGTAAGTGTTCAGTAAGTTTTTATCAAGTTCATTTTAAAAATGGGTCCTGGGACTGGCAAAATGGTTAGTGGTTAGGAGCATTGGTTATTCTTGTTGAAGACCTGGGTTTGGTTTCCAGCATGCACATAGTGACTCCCAACCATCTGTAACTCCAGTACCAAGGAATCTGACCTCGTCGGGCACCAGGCATGTATGTGGTACATATAAAGGCAAGATACTTATATGTTTAAAATAAAACTATCTTTAAAATTTTAAATTAAAAAATAATAAAAATGCACTAAGAGAGACCTACATAGATATAATCTACGTGGGAAATAGAAAGTATAAAAAGACAAGATCTCCTGAATAATTTGGGAGCATGGGGACCTTGGGGGAGGGTTGAGGGAGGGAGGGGAGTGGCAGGGAGGGGAGCAGAGAAAAATTAAAAAAAAATTAAAAATTAAACAAAAAAAATAATAAAAATGGATTCTGAAGTCAGATGCATGCCTTTAACACCAGCACTGAGAAAGCAGAGACAGGTAGATCTCTGAGTTTGAGGGTAGCCTCATTTACACAGTGAAGACCCTGCTCCCCAGCTCCCCAATAAAGGAGGGGCTTCTTCAGAGACTGGTGGGATGGCTCAGTTAGTAAGGAGCCTTGCAAGCATTAGAAGTCTAATTCAGGGGCCGGGCAGTGGTGGCGCACGCCTTTAATCCCAGCACTCAGAAAGCAGAGGCAGGAGATCTCTGAGTTCGAGGACAGCCTGGTCTACATGAGCTAGTTCCAGGACAGGCTCCAAAACTACAGAGAAACCCTGTCTCGAAAAGGACACACATACAAAAAGTCAAACTCAGATTCCCTAGCATCTATATAATAAAACTCAGCACAATGGTGTCTGTAATCCTAGTGCTGTGGGTGTAGGGGACGTCACACAGATGTAACCCTGGTGTGGGTCAGGGGTTGTCACACAGATGTAACCCTGGTGTGGGTATAAGGGATGTCACACAGATGTAACCTTAGTGAGGGGTGCAGGGGATGTCACACAGATGTAATCCTGGTGCTGTGGTTGCAGGGGACGTTACACAGACGTAACCCTGGTGTGGGTATAAGGGATGTCACACAGATGTAACCCTGGTGTGGGGTGCAGGGGATGTCACACAGATGTAACCCTGGTGTGGGTATAAGGGATGTCACACAGATGTAACCCTAGTGAGGGGTGCAGGGGACATCACACAGATGTAACCCTGGTGTGGGGTGCAGGGGATGTCACACAGATGTAACCCTAGTGAGGGGTGCAGGGGATGTCACACAGATGTAACCCTAGTTTGAGGTGTAGGGAAAGTCACACAGATGTAACCCTGGTGCTGTAGGTGTAGGGGATGTCACACAGGTGTAACCCTGTTGTGGGGTATAGGGGATGACACACAGATGTAACCGTGGTGTGGGGTGTAGGGGATGTGACACAGATATTAACCCTGGTGCTGTGGGTGTAAGGGATGTCACACAAATGTAATCCTGATGTGGGTGCATCCGACGTCACTCAGATGTAAGCCTGGTGTGCGTGTAGGGGACGTCACTCAGATGTAACCCTGGTGCTGTGATTGCAGGGGATATTACACAGATATAACCCTGGTGTGGGTATAAGGGACGTCACATAGATGTAACCCTGGTGATATGGGTGTAAGGGATGTTACACCAATGTAACCCTGGTGAGGTGTGCAGAAAACGTCACACAGATGTAACCCTTGTGCTGTGGGTGTAGGGGACATCACATGATGTAACACTGGTGTGGGGTGTAGGGAATGTCGCACAGATGAAACCCTGGTGTGTGCTTCAGGGGACGTCACACAAATGTAACCCTGGTGTGGGTGCAGAGGACGCTACACAGATGGAACCCTTGTGCTGTGGTTTCAGGGACATCACACAGATGTAACCCTGGTGTGGGGTGCAGTGGACATCACATGGATGTAACCCTGGTGTGGGGTGCAGTGGACATCACACAACATGTAACCTTGGTGTGTGTGTAGGGGACGTCACACTGATGTAACCCTCATGCTGTGGGTGTAGGCACGTCACACAGAGAGAGGATGCCAGGAACTCAGCTCATCTGTCAATTCTGGACTCAGTGAAACCCTGTCTTAAAAATATAGTAATCAAGGCAGGCGAGGTGGCATACACCTTTACCAACACTTGTGAGGCAGAAGCAGGACCTTCTATGTGAGTTCAAGGCTATCCTATCCAGGGCTACACAGAGAAACTTTGTCTCTGAAAACAAAGAAACAAACAAAACAAGTAATAAATAATGAGTCCTGAGTCATCCTTTGGGGACCTAGAATTGAATCAATTTTTGGGCTTCTGTCCTTCTGGAGCAGCAATTCTGCAGTCACTCCAAGTGTCTAAAAACCTAAGCCTGGAAGATGGCTCCATGAGTAAAAGTAGTTGCTTCCAAGATCCATAACACAAATTTGTTACAGAGTGAGTTCCAGGACAGCCAGGGCTACACAGAGAACCCCTGTCTTGGAAAAGAAGAACAGGAGGATGAGGAGTAGGAAGAAGGGTGCTCTCTAAGGTCCATCCAGCTCCCCGTATCTGTTTCTGAAAGTTCTCAAAGGTCCTTCATCAGATTACCCTAGTTATCTCTTCAGTAGCTTCTCTTCAACTGTGTGCCTCGCAAAATTGCGGTCCTCGGACCGGCCAATAACGGATGACTAACTCACTTAACCTTCTAATGTTCCAGGGCTGGGCCCTCACTCCCATAACGCCGCCGCCCCCTTTCCTCAGGAAGCCATCCTCCACTCCCTCTGGCCAGGGGCCCCTCTGTCTGTCCAAGCTCTGCCGCACCTGTCCCCATCCTCAACCCGCCTCCGCCCGTTCCCTCCCAGCCTGCACGCTATACCTGGCCTGAGCCTCGTCCAGGCTCTGGTCGGTGATGGCCATGATCTGCTGCAGGACGTCGCTCGTGTCACGGCCCAATGGAGCTGCGGGCGCTGGGAGGCGCGGGGCGGACTGCGGCGGCACGGGGCGCAGCGAGGCGGCCATGGGCGACCGGCCGGGTAACGCTGAGGCTCAGCTCTGCGAGGAGCTCGCGCGCGTGCGCAGCAGCCAACCGCCGCAGACTCAGATGCCACGCCCCTTCGCGCCCACTAGCCAACCACCGCTGAGCACCGCCCGCAGAAACGCCCTGCAGGCGCCTTTCACCAATCGGCGCGGGGCACCGCCCTCTCCCTCGTGACGTGCCTCAAACAGTTTTTTTAACGGATGCTGAGGAACCGGTTGAGGGTTGTCTAGAAAACAGCGATTCTCTTCTGCATCCCTCCCCCTGGACACGCTCCCTGCGGGCGCCGTCACCCGTCAGCACCAGGCATTGTTTCCCCCTTCCCAGCGACTCGCTAGAAACTAGCCTTCTCAACTGCCACTGAGAACCCGGTTGAGGGTTGCCATGGTAACGATACCTGCATTTGCTTAAGTCTGGTGCACTTTATGGCTCCCATCCTCGTCAGAGGCCACAACCCTTGGGTGTTTCAACGCGTCTGCCTTCTCTCTGATCCCCAGTTTGGCAGCCCCGCACATCTCTGAGTTTCCTTCCTCAGAGGCCTGCATCCTCACCTCTCCCATTTGCACACCTCCCTCCCTCAGAACTTTTCAAAAACTTGTGGCTGGGCATAGTGGCACATGCCTTTAATCCCAGCATTAGGGAAGCAGATCTTGTGAGTTCGAGGCCAGCCTGCTCTACATAGTGAGTTTCAGTACAGGGCTATGTGGAAAGACCTTGTCTCAAAATAAATAATTTGAGACAGAGTCTCATATAGCCCAGGGTGGCCTCGAATTTGTTATGTAATGAAAATTGACTGAATTTGCTAGTGGAGCATGATTTCGACCTTCTGGTTTTTCTGCATCTACCTAAATGCTGGAATGTGGTGTGTGCCTCATGTCCTATTTGTGTGGTGGTTGGGATGGAATCCAGGCCTTCATGCATACCAGGCAACCGCTATACCAACTGAAGTACATCCGTTTCCTAGTTTTTCAACTTGAGACAGGGTTTCATATAGCCCAAGCTGACATCAAATTTACTAGTAGTTGAGAATGCCCTTGACTCCAGTCTCCTGCTTCCACCTCCTTCACCACCCCAGCTAGTTCCTCAGCACTCTGGTTCCTCCTCAGAGTTCTCCAGTCCCTCAGAATTCCCACTCCAGTCCTGCCTCTTCTTCAAGGCCTCCCATACCTAAGTCCCAGGCTCTTCAAAATTCCTGTTCCTTGACACGGTCCCTTCACATCTTGAGTCTTTCCCACCAGTCCTGAGGGCCCTCCACTCGTCCTCTGACCTTTCTCAGAGCTCTTCAGACCTCAGAGCCTCAATGTGACTTTTTCTGGGGGAAGCCACCCCGATAAGAGTAACCTGACTAAAGAAACAATTTCAGTCAAGTCCAGTTTTGTGACCCAGGGAATGTATTGGGGTTACAGGAGCATGGGAAGCTGAAGAGTGCTGCCCACACTCACCATGAGGAAAGCAGCCCATATGTCCTCTCCTTCTACAAGAGCACACTAGTGGTTCAAGCTTTTGAGGTCCTGTGTGAATGAGCACAATCTGGAGGGATAGCTATATAAGTCCTGGGTTCTGGGGGGATCCCTTCTGGCTGGTCACCAAACCCCCGTTTCCATGAAGCTCTCTATTCCCCTTATATGCAGCCGAGGGACTGGATGAAGCATGCAGATGTGTAGACAGCAGAAAGGAAGCTGGAACCAAGCACTTTGTCCACTGGAGAAAGTCAGGTCTATATGTTGTTTTCAGCAAGATCCAGTTTAGGATCTCTAGCCCTCAAACTGTTTGTTCTTATCCAGTTTAGGAACGCCTCAAACTGTTTGTTCTTATCCAGTTTAGGATACCCTCAAACTGTTTGTTCTTATCCAGTTTAGGGACGCCTCAAACTGTTTGTTCTTATCCAGTTTAGGAATGCCCTCAAACCGTTTGTTCTTTTTTTTTAAAATTATTTTATTCAACGTACATTGGTGTGAGGGTGTCAGATCCACTGGAACCGGAGTTACAGTTGTGAACTACCATGTGGGTGCTGGGAATTGAACCTGGGTCCTTAAGGACAATCAGTGCTCTTAACTACTGAACCATTTCTCCAGTTCTGGAAGACTTTTGTTTTGTTTTGTTCATTTTTGGCTTGTTCTGTTTTGGTTTGGTTTTTATCGAGACAGGGTTTCTCTGTAGCTTTGGAACTCACTCTGTAGACCAGGCTGACCTTGAACTCAGAGATCCACCTGCCTCTGCCTCCCAAGTGCTGGGATTAAAGGCGTGTGCCAGCACTGCCCGGCTGTTCTTTGCTTTTAAATAGATCTCGTGTGTGTGTGGGTGTTGTATGTGTATTGTGTGTATGTGTGTTGTGTGTGTGCATGCAAGCTCATCTGCATGCACAAGCATTGGCACATATGAAGGTCAGAGAACAGCTTTCATGACTTGGTTCTCTCCTACCATATGGGCCCAGGTATTGAACTCATGTTATCAGGCTTGGCAGAAAGCACCTTTACCTGCTGCTGTTAGGCCTGCTCATTCCTTCCAACCCCAGGATTCCAGGTCTGACAGAACTCTCATGGGCCTTTTGTCTCTCATTCGGGATGCATGACGTGACAACAGGCTCCTCAAGCAGAAGAAAAGGGACACAAATCCCTCTCCAAAGTCACAGAACCTCCCAGAATCTGTTTGCTCTGAGACAGAATTCAGATGAACGCTTGGTGAGTGTTAGCATGACTGGGAAGCCCATTTCATTCTGTTACTGAAGAGGAAACTCAAGCAGCAGGTAGGGCAATTGGGAGACTTCAGGGGTGCCCAGCAAGAAATGCAAATGTGAAAGAACAAGGGAAACCCTCTGATGAACGAAACCATAGGCTTGGCCCCAGCAACAGGAATGGAACCCTTGAAGGGGGGAGAGAGTGGTACCCTGTACAAAATGTCAGTCAGTGGTACACAGGCTTGATTTGGTGGGGAGAGGACTGTAAGTTCCACAGGCCTAAAAAGACAAAAAATTGGTGCCACCTGGCAGAGGAAACAAGAGAAAAAAGCTGGGCTGGGGCGGGGTGGGGTTGGGAGCTCAGCAGTTAAGCGCTTGCCACTCAAGTGTGAATTCAGAACCTCAAAAACCCACATAAATGCAGGGGTGGAGTGACCCGAGTGTAACTCCAGCCTTGGAGGGCAGTGACAAAGGGTTGCCCAGTCAGCGAGACTGGCTGTTTTGGTGAGCTCTGGGTTTGGTTGGGAGACCCTGCTTCATTGAGTAAGATGGCAGAGCTCCCAGCGATGATTCTTGACACTAAACTCTAGCTTCCACTGCACCAAAAGGTATGAGAATGCCCACATTTGTGTAAAAATATGCACACAGCTAGGCACTCTCTAATCCCAGCTCGCAGAAGGCAGAGACAGGTGGATCTCTGAGTTCGAGGCCAGCCTGGTTTATAGACCGAGTTCCAGGACAGCCAGGGCTACACAGAAAACTTTGTGTCAAAAAAAGAAAACAAAAACTGTAACACTTATAAGTGGAAAAACGAAATAAAAAGCTGACAAGATAAATCTGTCAACAGAATCTGGACGATGATGATGTAGGACAGACCTAAGTACAGACGAGACAACTGACCTCTGGAGTCCGTCAGAGGGTCCCGATGCAGGACGCAAAATGACAAGGTCCACCAGGTCTGGAAGTCCATGGAAGTAGAGACAGAGTCCTTAATGTTCCTGGGTTGTCACCTTGGGAGACTCAGGCTGGAGGTACACACTGCCTACATGGGATCAAGAACTACCACAGTTCAGTCTTGTGTCTTCACAGAGGTAGGGATGGGCATTTTCTCTTTGGAGATGGCTCCTGTGACACAGCTCTGTAGTGGGAACCGGCCTAGTGTGTGCCAGGCCCCAGCTGTGGGAAAATGGAGAACATTGTAGAGACAGCATCATTTCCAGTTCTCTGGGAACAGATGCTTTAATGCCTTAAGAATTTGGCCTCAGATAAGACAGAAGTTCACATTCCTGCTCTTGCTCGGCATGTGAGTCCGAAGTGGGAACACTACTCTTGCTCCTCCGGTGAGGTGGGGCAGGGAGCCAGGCTCATGGTCCACCTGGCTGCCAGGGGCTTTTCTAGGCAGGGAGAGGGCTCATCTCAGGCCTGAGGAGTAGAAAGTTCCAGAAACTTGTGACTTAATTTCAGGTTCCCAGGGACACTGAAGTCCCTTCCTCAGGGAGTTTTCTGGTCCCTCCTGGCATGTCTGTGTCATTTCCAAGCTGTGTAGTCAGACACGGCTACACCTGAATGTGGTGTCTTAGGCTTGTCATTCAAGCCCTCAGGAAGTGGAGGACAGCTGAGAGCTGGAGGTTAGCCTGAGCTACACAGTGAGTGAGACGGCTTCAGCCATGTTGTGAGATCCTGTGTCTTAGAAAATAAAATAAAATAATGGGTGGGGGAGGCAGGTAGAAAGAAAAGGCTTACACAAGCCAGAAATCACTCTAGGTTCTTGAAGAGGGGGATAGTAGAAGGACCTCGGCAGAAGAAATCACTCTAGGTTCTTGAAGGGGGGGACAGTAGAAGGACATCGGCAGAAGGAAACATAAGTGAGGCTCTAGAAGGAGGCAGAAGCCAGGAATGGCAGCACATAGGATTCATAGGCAGCACATAGCTCTAATCCCAGCACATAGGATTCATAGGCAAGATGGATGCAGCAACATAAGGCCTAGGCCACATAAGACCCTGCCTCAAAAAAAAAAAAAAAGGTGGGGGGCACAGAATAGGAATGAGATGGGGCCAGGGGATTCCATGCTAAAGGATTCTTGCCAACTCTGTGCCATGATAGATAGTTCCAGGACACAGGGACAGATTGTTTGAATTAATGACAAGGAAAAAAAAACCAAACAAACAAATGACCTTCGCAACCTTAGAATGGAAAGGCTTGCCCTGCGTCACGTAGTCCCTCCATGCTATTGGAGGCAGGTGAGCCCTCAGAGGCTGCTCAAAACTCCCAAGGAATCAGCTTCAATACCAGCAGTTGGGAGGTGGAGTTGGGAGGATCAAGGCCATCCTCAGCTACACAGTGATTCAAGGCCAGCCTAGGCTATGTGAGATTCTGTCTCAAAAAACAAAAACCAAACTGGCCTCAGAAAGACAGCATACCTATAGTCTAGCCTGTATCAGTGGGTGGTGTAACCTAGGACAGCTCTCACCTCTTCTACCCTGAACACCAACAGACCATGTAGGAAGAAACAGTCCACAGGACATACCAGAGATATACAGAAAAAATATAAAATGTGTTTAAAACAAAAATAACCAAAACCTGAGATGTTTGAGAGCCAGACTGCCAAGCCCCTTTGGATACTCTCCCAGGTGCACAGAGATGACCCTAAATCCCTGTGTCTTGAGGAGTATTGAGAGCCATGCATCTGCTGGGCTGGATTGAGTCAGGGAAACTGCTAGAGGCCGTGGGGTGATACTTTTGCTGCCCCATCTTCCGCCTCAGTCCAAGGAAGCTAAAGGGTGGAGTCCATTGGTGGGCAGCCATTCTCAGGAAGCATGATCCGGGTGCTGGCACCCGTCTGGGCAGAAGATGAGTATCGGGAAGATTTGTGGTTGGACCAGCGGAGGAACACGCAGCAGAGGAGGCGGCGAAAGGTCCGGCGCATCTCAGCATCTCGGCAGGAGTACACCACTGCGTTGACCAGTGAGTTGGCCTCAGCCAGGAGCAGGAAGTACTTCTCCACAACCAAGACATTGCAGGATTTACAGTCCAGACCATCCAGGAGCAGCACCACTTGGCCTGGCGTCCAGCACACCACAAATGCCCCTGCAGGACAGAGACCGGGAGTGAGGGGTGGAGGTTGACGATGGTGAGCCACCAGGAGACTTGTCTGAACCACCCTTGTGCTCAGGCAGTGACCAACTGTGTGGCACATACCATACAAGCTCCTTGTAGGGGCAGAACTGCCAGGAGGGGATAGACACTTTTCTCCAATTTGCCTGTCAGAGGAACACCTGTCCGAACTGGGATAAGTAGCCCATGGCCCTTCAACCTTCTATAGGAGATTTGTTCACTAAAGAATGAGACAGGCTGGTTACAGAGTAGTGGGCCAGGAATCATTGGGGAGAATCAGTCCTCAACCAGAAATAGATTTCCTTCTATACTAAAAGCCCAAAAGAGGGAATTATTGCTATGACTGAGGACCCAAATTAAATTCCCAGGGCCCATGTGCAGTAAGGAGAAAACTAATTCCCAGACATTGTCCTCAGACTTCTACAGATGAACTAAAGTGCATTATATACACATCTGTGCACATATGCACAAAATAAATTTTTAAAATATTATTTACATGTGTGTGTACGCGTGTATGAGTGTAAGCCACATGCATGTGGGTGCTGTCCTGGAGGCTAGAAAAGGGCATCAGATCCTTATAAGCTACCTAATGTGGATATTAGGAATTGAACTTGGGGACTGGGAAGAACAGGAAGTGTTCTTACTCACCAAGTCATTTTCTAGCCCCCCCCCCGAAAAGAATAAACTCCCAAGGGAGCCAGGTGTAAGGGCATACACCCATCTATCAGGGAAAGAGAGGCAGTGCTTCAATGCCTGTCTGCCTTAGCTACAACCCGGACTTCATGAAACCCTGCATTAAAAAAGTAACCAAGCTGGGCCATGGTGGTGCAGGCCTTTAATCCCAGCACTGGGAGGCAGAGGCAGCCACCTGTGATCTCTGTGAGTTCGAGGCCAGCCTGGTCTAAGAGTGAGTTCCAGGACACCATGGCTATGTAGACAGACCCTGTCTCAAAAAACAAAAACCTAAACCATGAGCCAGGTGTGGTGGTGCATGCCTTTGATCTCAGTATTTGGGAGGCAGAGGCAGGTGGCTCTCTATGAATTCAAGGTCAGCCTGGTCTACATAGGGAGCTCCAGGTTAGCCAAGCCTACACAGTGAGACCCTACTTCAAAAGAAAACCAAATTACACAAGAGTTAGTTCCAGGACAACCAGGAAGGATCTCATAGAGAGACCCTGTCTTTGAAAGAAAGAGAGAGAGAGAGGAAGAGGAAGGAAGGAAGGAAAGAAGGAAGGAAGGAAGGAAGGAAGGAAGGAAGGAAGGAAGGAGAAAGACAGAAAAAGAAGGAAAGGGCCGAGGAAAAAGAAGGAAAGCTCCACCTGGGGCAGAAGCCAGGCGCAAATCCAGCCCTGGGAGCCAACCCAGTCCTGGGACACTGATTGAGCCAACGACCTGACTCAGAGCCCGCGACCTCCACCGGAATCGGAGTGGGACTGAACCAGTTACCCAGGACAAGGAGAGAACGGGCTCCACCAGGAGCAGAAGATAGGAGTCAACCCGGTCCCGGGTCTCAAGTGGATCAGGATTGACCCAGCGACCAAATCCAGAGCCAGCGATCTCCACCAGAACAGGTCTAACTCCAAGCCAGGGACATCTACAAGAGGAGATCCAGACCAAGATTTACAGAAACAGATCAAAGCCAGCAGCCTAGACCAAAGTAGGCTTGAGACAGCAAACTCCAAGAGAGCAGACCAAAATACAGAAACACTGAGCTACCTCCAGGAACAGGAATAACCAACGAAGTAACTCGAACTGTGACACTGACTGTACCACGAGGAAAACCATCTTAGCTTTTGATCTACTGGCACCTAGGAAATTATTCAACAGAATCTTAGACACCACCATCCACACCTATAAGAGGAAAGGATGAGTAGAAAAGGTAAGATCACAAGCTACACCACAAAGAACAACACAATACCAGTGAAACCCAAAGACCCTACAAAAGTAAGACCGGAACAACCAAATATGGATGACCCAGAAGAAAATGATCTAAAAAATAACCACAAGAGAATATCTGAAATTATTAAAGATGAATTGAGAAATTACCTTAAAGAAATGGAAGAA
>PVIU01008452.1:0-40776 GCA_004026605.1 Ondatra zibethicus
CAGGAGGGATGGGGGTGGGCCTTGGACTTCCAACAGGGCAGGGCACCATGCCCTCTTTCAAGGAAGAAGGGGGAGGGAGGAGGGGTGGGGGGTAGTGGGAGGGGACTGGGAGAAGGGGAAGAAAGGAAAAAAAATTTTTTTATCTTTAATTATGTTCTTGAATGGAAAAAATAAAACAAAACAATGTATGGAAAAAAAATAAATAAATAAAAGGGAAAAAAAGAAAATATAAAAAAAAAAAAGAAAAGCAAGCAAAGGAGAGTTGGCTGCAAGGGTGTCACATATGTTGAGCCTTACTTAAACAGTGTGGGGGAAGAAGGCAGGTGGAGTACGGAAGCTTGTGCCAGAGCCAAGAACAGACCGATGTGGCTTCACTAAGGACTGAACACTGACCCTGATTCAAGTTCAATGGAAATATATGACCCCAGCACTAATCGTGGAATTAGCGTTGTTGATATTCCCATCTAGTCAATTTTCTTACTTTTTAATTAGGCTTGTATTTTAGATGTGTCTCTTTATTTTAATTATAGCCAATTATATGTAATTACATATTCTTAGTTCATTTCATCATGGCCACAAGCAGAAAAACACTTCGCCAACATGGTGTTTCAACCCTCTTGATGTTTCCCTCACTCTCCTATTCAGATACCAATGTGTCTGAGGAAGTGGCATTTATCCACACTCACGACATGTTTCCCACCTGTAACAGGGCCCTGCAGTGCATGTTCTTAGTCTCTGCTCCTTTGGACAGGTGGTATATGTCATCATGACATCGGGTAAACTTTTGTGACTGTATAAAGCAGTGGAGGGCCATGGGGAGGGATATTATGCGGTGTCTGAATTATGTCATAAAAGGCACAGCTTGTCCAGTTTGCTCAGAAAATGCTCACTTTTAATACCTTTATCTTCCCTGAGTTCAGTCCAGAGGCTGATAACACCAGAATGGCAGGGATACCAACTAGTTTCCAAAGAGAGCACCGGCAAGGCATGGGAGGGGAGAAAAGAGGATAGGAGAAAAGAAGAGGAGGAGAGAAAGAAGGAAGATAGGAGAGGAAAAGAACATTGAGGAAGGAAGGGGAGGTAAGAAAGGGAATAGAAGTCCCAAGTCAGTCTGCCAACCTCATCAACTCCATTTGCTAACTGATGCGGAATGAGGTTTAGACAATCACATTTTCAGCATTTTTGAGGCATATTCTCGCGATGGTGGCCGCATTGGCCTTGACTTCAGCAGCTGCCCGACCTCGGCCTCCTTAGTGCTGAGATTAGAGATGTATGCCGCCACACTCACCTTGGGATGATTCGTCATCCAGCAGCACCAGTGACCCCATTCCTCCCACTTCACCCCTTTCTTCTCAGGCTCCAGCATCCTGTTATGTTTGGTCCCCAAAACGAAGTAGCTTAGTAGCTAAGACACAGGAACCAGGTACAGGACTATGGCTAGGAGAATGTGACATAAGAAACACAGACCCATCCATCCTCTCATGGGCCCCAGAATTTTCTTCTGTTGCTGGGGGCAGTGAGCCCTCAAGGCTTAGTTAGGCCAGGCTGACTCCTTCTGATATTTTCACTCAGTGTAGCAACAGATAAAGGGCTGTGCAAAATAAATCTAATTGACACCAGTGGGCTGGTAAGGGCTTGGGCTTGGACTCAAGTGCTCTGGGTACCACATTGCTGGGATTTGCTTTGGGAAGGGCAGCACCATCCTCCAAGCTTCACTAGCTGGAAACAATGCCTTCTTTCTCCAGGCCAGCGAGAGTTATGTGTGAGAGTACATTTGAAGACATGAAAGCTGCAACCCAGAGAGTGACTGCAGGCGCTTATGAGAGCCACTGCCATTAAGTTACCCGTCTGCGCTAGCTTCCTCACCAGTGATGGGGAGTGCAACACCATCACCTTTCCCGCCCCTCTTCAAAGCACTGCCTGCGTTATCTGCAGTGACATCGGAAGTCACTCAGAGGGAGAGAAGAGAGCAGGGTGGGCCAGGATAAGTATCTGTTAGGTTTTCTGTTGCTGTGAAAAGACACCATGGCTGCAGTCACTCTTAGGAAGGAAAGCATTTAGTTGAGATGGCGGCTTACAGTTTTAGAGGTTTAGTCCACTACCATCATGACAGGGAGCACGGCGTCTGGGAGTACAGCAATGCGCAGGCAGACGTGGTGCTGGAGAATTCTACATCTTGATCGAAAAGCAACAGGAAGTGAATGGAGTCACTGGGAGCGGCTTGAACTTATATGAGACCTCAAAGCCCACCTCCACAGTGACACGCTTTTTCCAACAAGGTCTTACCTCCTTCAACAAAGTCACACCTCCTAATAGTATCAACTCCCTTTGTGGGCCATTTTCTTTCAACTTACTATAATAAGTAACGATAGGAACTCTATTTAACAATTCCATCTTGACTGCCCAATACAGGCACTAAGCTGAGTACTGTACATACTGTGATCCAGAAATAGTCCTTTCACTCCAAGAACTTACTGTCCTGTGGGAAGCTATGGACACATGGCACTTCTCTTTCCGTGAGGTTTGGTAAGACAGCAAAATCAGAGAGTAGCTAGAGGGAGCCCAGCACCCATAGGGTGACAATGGAGCATGCAGATCGTTGAATCTTCATTTGATTATTTGTGTCTGGATTTGGACAGCTTGTTGGAAAGCTACTAAGATCTAAGTAACAGTTTCATTGTTTGAAAAGATGAAAACAGTCAGTTACAGTCCTGTGGCTACTAGGGTTGCCATGAAGAATTGTCAAGAAGCAGATGGCCTAAACAACAAAAATTAATTTTTTCACAATTTTATAGGCCAGAAGTCCAAGATTGGGAATCTACAGGATTATTTTTCTCTGAGATCTCTCTTTGATTTGTAGATGACCATTTGATTCTTGTCTTTACATAGTGTTCCTGCCGTGTGGCTCTTTGTCCCAGTCTTTTCTTATTAGGTGTTGTGCTGGCTCAAGGTATGTCAGCTTGATAAACTATAGAGGAGAGAGCCTCAACTGAGAAAATGCCTCTATAAAATCAGGTCAGCCTGTAGGGTGTTTTCTTAATTAGCAACTGACATATAACCCATTTGGGTGAGGCCACCCCTGGACTGGTATTCCTGGGTTGTATAACAAAGCAGGCTGAGGAAGCCAGTAAGCAGCACTCCTCGATGGTCTCTGCATCAGTTCTGGCCTCCAGGTTCCCGCCCTGTGTGAGTTCCTGTCCTCACTGCTTTTAGTGATGAACTGCTATAGGGAACTGTGTGAAATAAACCCTTTCTTCCCCAAGTTGCTTTTGATTGTGGTGTTTAATCACAGCAATAGTAACCCTAACTAAAACATGTATCATGCATGCACTATGCCAGAAACATAGACAGTACATTTGTATCTTTCCACTATGTCAGAATCCATTGACTAGCAACAAACTCATAAGGTATACGTGGTTTCAATGAAAGCAATTTGTCATATAATACCATCTACCTTAGTGATTTACCTTGCATTTGCCTTGCAAATCTTAATTATTAATATTAGCTCTCATCTCATCTAGCACATGGAAAATATATTTATATATCCATATGCATATATAGTCTACAGGATAAATATAAGTCTAAGAGGGTGCAGCAGCGTTCCAGAAGTGGGTTGAAGGAGATTAGTCACAAGACAATGAGCCAGAGCAGTGTCAGGAGGGAGCTGCTGCTGGAGCTGCTGCAGTCAGGATCTGAGAGTGAAGCTACAGGGTTCAGCCATAAAGTAAAAAGACAAACCCAGCCAGGGGCTTCGAACAGGTCAGGTCCAGGTCCAGATGGGTAACCATATGGACAGGCAGGCAGTGGAGTAGACCACGTCAATAGCAGGGGATGCAGCAGAACCAAAGCTTCAGAGACAGTCATGGAGTCCACTGCTTGCTGATCTCTGGCCCACACCAAGTATCTGATGACAGGGCATTGATGTGGAGTCATTATATCAGAGCGTTATGTCTCCATCACCTTATAGGATCCAGGTGAGGGAGTTTTATACCCTTTCCTTGGTCTGGTGTGTCTGCTAAGTTCTTGGGCCTTGTTTCTGTAGTATAATTTTAAAATTTTTATGTGCCCTTAAAGTCTCAATTTATCCCCAATAAACTTATAGTGTGTCTTCCTTTTTATTCCCAGGAACAGGTCATTTGCCAGTCTGTGCCAATGGGTGGAGCCCACAGATGTGCACAGGTGTGCAGTTGCTGAGTCTACTCAGGTGCTGCAGTCATCCTTCTCCTCCAAATGGAATCAACAGAAACTTGTAAAATGAAATCATCTAGGGCAAAGCACAGCGTGGACAAACACTGGAAACCCCAATGTAGAGTACAGGTTATCCCCCTTGGAGTAGGGGATAACCTGATATCAACATAGGGACAGGAGTCATGTTTTAATTGATTGCTTCTTAAGATGCAATCACACTTAGAGGTATAGAAGTTTGGCAGCAGCATATGATTGGGGAGGTATAAAATTCAGTCCTTCACACCAGCCTTGTGAGGCAGCAATACATGTAAAACAATCAGCATGACGTCAGGAACACAGTAACATCCAATAATGTGAAGCATTATTAGCTCATGGTGCTATAGAGTTCACAAATGTGGCACCCTTAGTCACAGGAGGAATTCGGAGACAGTGACATTTGAGACAGGATGTGAAGGGTGACAGGAACTAGGAGGTCAAAAGGAAAAGACAGGCTGAAAAGGTGGTTTGGTGTTTAAGAGCACTTTCTGTTCTTGCAGAGGAGCTGGGCTCAGCACCCGCATGGTAGCTTACACTGTTACTCCATTTTCAGGAAATTCAATGCCCTCTTCTGAATTCCCCAGGAACTATGCACACATAGTGCACAAGCATGTTTTCAGGCAAAACTCCGATAACACAAAAATAGAGGACAATCTATTGGGAGAAAGATGAGGATATACTTGACAGAAAGAATACATAGAGTCCTTAAGACACTCCCAAGTTATCCAGGGAGCTTGTTGACTTGCAAATTTTGATTCAGTAGCTTTGGGTCACCTAGTAAAGTTTCCAGGGAATGTTGGTGCTGCTGGTTCCTGTTTTTAGCATTTAGAAGCAAGGTTCTAGCTAGTGCCAAAACCTCAGGGGGAAACTCCAAGCTTTTTAAAAGCATAAAAATTGAAGGTCAGTAGGAGATTAGGACTTCTTGAGAGGTAATGAGTAGGAAAGAGGAGATATAATATTCTGACGGGTGCCTAGAGAGCTCTCCCAAAGGAACATGGGTTAAGTACAGAAAAAGATTAATAATAAAACTCTCCAGGCTATAAAAATCCGGGCCCAGATGGATTGACTGCTGAATTCTACCAGAACTTTAAGGAGCCAATGCCAATGCTTTTCAAACTGTCCCATGGAAAATAAAAGTGAAGAACAGTACCAGACTCATTTTACAAAACCAGCATCAGCTGGGCAGTGGTGGCACACACCTTTAATCCCAGCACTTGAGAGGCAGAGGCAGGCAGATCTTGGTGAGTTTGAGACCAGCCTGTCTATGAAGCGAGTTCCAGGACAACCAAGACTGTTACACAGAGAAATCCCATCTCGAAAAACCACAAAAAAATCCACCACCACCACCAAGATCCAGTATTACTCCGATATCAAAACCAGTCAAAGACACACACAAAAAGAAAATTATAGACCAACCCCCTTGATGAACCTGGATATAAAATTTTTCAGTAAATTACTGGTTAACTAAATCAACCTCATATGAAAGAAATCATACATCATGATCAAGTTGGCTTCATTCTAGGTATGTAAGGGTGGTTCAACAAATCAAATTAATAAATGAAACTCATAAACAGATTCAGGGACAAAGATCAATGGCAATATCAATAGATGCAGAAAAGGTCTCTGACAAAGTCCGCTGTTCCTTCAAGATAAAAACTCTGAGGAAACTAGGACTAGAAGAAACACACTTCAACAAAATAAAGGCTACATAGCTAACATTATAATGAAAATTAAGCATTTCCCCTAAAATAAATAAGCAATGATGGTTAATTTCTCCACACTTACTCAACACAGTGCTTGAAGTCTTAGCTAGAGCAACAAGAGAAAGAAAGCAATGAAATAGAAATAGGATATAGCTAGCAAAATGAACCCTATTTACAGATGATATGATCCTATGTGTAAGACATCCTACAGAAGCCACCAGAAACCCCTTAGAACTGATATATGCTTTCGGCCAAATAGCAGCAACAGAAGTCAAAGTATAAATCCCAGTTGCCCTTCTATATTCCTGTGGAGAACATGCCAAGAAAGGAACCAGGGAAACAATCTCATACAAAACAGCTTCATTAAAAATACATGTAGCCAAAGAAATAAAAGTCTCTGTTAAAATTTGGAAATATGAAAGAATCCAAAGAAGAGCCTATAAGAGGGAAAGATCTCCTACACTCATGGATGTTTTCATGGAGAAAAATGAAATCAGGAAAAGGTGGGGGGAAGTTTGAAGAGTATAAGTATCGGCAGGCCTTACTGAAATGGACTTTAATAACAAGGAAGTAATCTGAAGAACTGATGTACTGTGTGGATCTAAAAGGCTTCTTTGCAGCAAAGGAACATCAGCAACACAGTGAAGGGACAGCTTGCTGAAGGCAGAGAAATCTTCGCCAGTCTATATCTGGTAGAGGACTAATATCTAGAATACAGAACTCAAGAGACAAACTACCAAGCGCCCAAGCAATCCAGCTAATAAATGGGCTAATAAAATGATGAAGAACAAATGGTCAATAAACATATGCAGATGTGTTCAACATCCTCAACCATCAGGGAAATGCAAATTAAATAAACATCGAGATTCCAACTCACTGCAGTCAGAATAGCTATCATTAAGAAAACAACAAATGCAGGCTTGGGCGACAGCTCAGTCAATAAAGTCCTTGCCATGAAAGTATGAGGACCTGAGTTTAATCCCCTAGAACACATATAATAAAGCAGGGTGTGGAGAAGGTGAGAAAGCTTAGCCAGTAAAGGTGGTTGCCACCAAGCTTGACCATCTGAGTTTGAACCCCAGAACCCATCCAAATAAGAGTACAAACTCCTACAAGCTGTCCTCTGATCTACACACACACACACATACACACACACACACACACACACACACACACACACACACGCACACCACTAAAACCACCCTGGGTACAGCACCACATACCTGTAATCCCAGTGTTGGGGAGGTGGAGACAGGAGAATCTTGAGGCTTGTTGGCCAGCCAATCTAGCTGAGTCAATGATCTCCAAGGTGAGCCAGACACCTTGTCTCAAAAAAAGGTGGAGATTGATTGAGGAAGCCACCCAACGTTGACCTCTGACCTCCACATGCACATGCACAAAAACTTCACGAACAGACTCTCTCTCTCTCTCACCAAATGCTTTTGAGGATGGAGGCGAAGACCTCTCATGTTTCCTTTGGGGATCTAAATTAGTCCAGGCACAATGAGAAACAGTATGGGGGAGCTCTTCAAGACACTAACAAGATCACCAATAGGATCAATGGCTAAGGATGCTTGCTGACAGAGCCTGATGACTTGAGTTCAATCCCCAGAACCCTCAATGTAAAAGGAGGAAACTGCTTCCTGTGAGTTGTATGGGTTGTCTTCTAACCTCCATGCATGTGTCATGGCCCACAAGATATCTAAAGTGAAATTAACTGAAAAAGAACCCAACAATAGAATTACCACATGACTCAGCTATCCCAATCCTGGCTATTATCTAAAGAGTGTTCAATCAACATAACACAGACATGTTATAAGAGGTACTTGCACATTGATGTTTATTGAAGCACTGTTTACGATAGCTGAAATAGGGATTAGCCATATTTGAATGGATAAAGAAAAACATGACACTCATAATGCAGTTTTATTCAGATGTACAGAAGATACTCATGTTTTCAGAAGAGTGGATGGACTTTTGATTACATTAGAAATAAATCAGACTCAGAAAGACAAATATCATGTTTTCATTTTTGTGATTCCTAGGATAACATTTTGCTAATTATACAGCCATACTATTTTAATCTTAAGAAATAGAGATGATAATAATAGTAACACCTTCACTACAATGAAGAAATCCTTTGAAATTTTTAATTTTATTAAAAATTATCTACTTTATGTGTATGAGTGCTTTACCCGAATGTATGTAGTGCACTTTGTGCTTGCCGGTTGCCTTCAGAGGTTGGAAGAGGGCACCGGATTCCCTGGAACTGGAGTTAAGGATGGTTGTGAGCTACCATGTGGATGCTTGGAACGGAACCTGGGTCCTCCGGAAGAGCAGTGACTACTCTTAATCCCTGGGGCATCTCTCCGATGCCCCTTAACATTTTATTTTTATGGTGTGTGTGTGTGTATGCAGGTGTGCTTGATGGTGTGGGCCTGTGCATTTCTTGATTTCCCTCCACTTTATTTTTGAGACAGTGTCTCTCATTGGTTGGTCCAGAATTTGCTGTTTCTGCTACACTGGTCAGTCCATGAAGCCCCAGGAACTCCTTGTCTCTGCCCTCCTTACCCCAGCACTGAGATTTTAGACCCAGGTCTCTTGTGTGTGTTCTGGCTATCTGAACTCAGATCTTCACACTTGCTCTTTATGCATTGGGATAATTTGAATAAGAATGGCCCCATAGGTTCATATATTTGAATGCTTAGGGAGTAGCACTATTTGAAAGGATCAGAAGGTATGGCCTTGTTGGAGGAAGTGTGTCACTGGGTATGGGTTTTGGGGTTTCAAATGCTCAAGCCAGACTATTGGCTCTTTCTTCCTGTTGCCTGCAGATCCAGATGTAGAATTCTCAATTCCTTCTCCAACATCATGTCTGGCTGAGTGCCATTATGCTTCCCACCATGTTGATAATGAACTAAACCATTGAGACTACAAATAAGCCCCAATTAAATGCTTTCCTGTTCCTGTGATAATGGTGTCTCTTCACAGCAATAAAATACTGACAAAGACACCCACTGAACTATCTTAATAGTCCTTAGGCAAATTCTTTGTGTACATTATAAATTTCATCATTTTCTTGGCTTATCAGAATCCTCCAAGACCGTTATTTCTTGGCCGTTTGGACAGTAATATTGGATCATTGGACCGCTTTAACAGAAGCCGATCTCATTGTCTTTGCATTCTACTGCCACCTACTGCTCAAATAGCGAAGTGCTCTTCTCTGTTTGCTCATGATTTATTCCTAACTACTGAAGTTTGGTTTTCTCAATGCTCATAAACTTTTTATTCTTTGAGCATCAAATCTCAGTCAATGTAATTTTTAAATAGTTTACGGTATTTCATTATAACATCCCAGAAGATACTGATTTTCCCCTTGGGGGGGAGTTTATGACTTTATAGAACACGAAACATTTTTAAAACTAGATACAACACTTGCATAATTATTTTCAAGAGAACCAGAAGGATCATAGACTGCCTGGAGAATTGCTATCTTTTAATGTATACTAAATTGGACACTAAGGTCTTCCTTGGACATCTTCCATTCAGATAACCTTACCCTTCAAGGTTCTACTTTCATGTTTTCTCTTGTAAAAACTTTCCACTATTTTCTAGATTGGAAGTAAATTCTCCATCCCACAATTGGTAGTTATTATAATGAACAACATAAGGAAGGAAAATAAAAAATTCAGTTCAAAAAATGGCTTTACGATACTTTCCCTCATCTTCCCTTAGCCTCCATTGCTGGCTGTTTTTCTTTTGCAGATAAACTGGAATCTCAGGGGGTGATTTACGAAGGTTTTAAGTAAGACAAGAACAAAAGCAGAACAAGCGCTGGGCAACCTGGGCAGGTTCACTTTGCATACTCTGAAGTTGGCTAACTCGCAGTTCTTAGATACTGCCCGGTGAGAATTTCCAAAGCTAATAACTCAAATGTTATTCTTATTCTGAAATAAAATGTCAGTTTAAACAAGAGAGATGGGAAGCAAGAAGGAGGAAGTTACATGAGTAAAACTGTCATTGCAGGGACGGGCGGTGGTGGCGCACGCCTTTAATCCCAGCACTCGGGAGGCAGAGGCAGGCGGATCTCTGTGAGTTCGAGTCCAGCCTGGTCTACAAGAACTAGTTCCAGGACAGGCTCCAAAGCTACAGAGAAACTCTGCCTCAAAAAACCAAAACAAACAAACAAACAAACAAAAAACCTGTCATTGCAGCATTCGTGAGCAGTTCAGCTAGACTGTACTTAGCCGGGACGCTGTGAGGTGGTGACCAATACATCAATGTCTTGGATTTCACAAAGAGGTCTAGGCTTTGCTATAGATGAGCTGAGTTCTCTAGAGTTTTATCACAGGAAGACGGTTAATCAGCTCCTCTCTGCAGTCTCCTTTTAGGTATTTATACACTTTTCTTGTTTAACGTCATAGCATTCTCAGAGTCTGAGACTTAGGCCGTGTCCCTTCCAGACACCCCGAGACACAATCACTGCTTCAATCCCAAACTTGACATCTCTTCGTGGATCATTCCATGAGAATAGCCACCAGTTATAGCAAACGGCCAGAAGAGCCGTCAAGAGGGCGGCAGGTCAGCTACGTCTTCTCTTCCCGCTTTCTCCGATAAGAAATATTTTTGAGAGCAAAGACTGTGTGAGCAGAAGGTGGAAGTTTTCCCCTTGTAGGAACATAAAGTCATTGTTTCTGGGTGTGTTCCACCGTATTTAACAACGGACCAACTTCCGGTCCGTTCCCTATGTCTTCCGAGTCTTTAGTCTTCCTCTACTTCTGCCCGGAGTTAGTGCCCGGTGCGGCAGGCAGTAGCTACTTCCGCCAGAAGTCCCTAGCGGCTCGGGTTCGGATGCTGCCCGACGCCGGGTCCTTTTCTGCAGCCTGCCCGTCAGAGGCTGGTGTCAGCGGTTATTACAGGGCCTGCCGCGAGGCATCTCCTGTGGCCGAGCCCCGTCCAGTGGTGCGGAAGAGACGCCGGGGAGCGGGGCCAGGGCGGTGCGTACCCCGCAGGCCTTGCTGCACCCATCCAACCGGGGCGGGGCTCGACCTCCCGGGCCCGCCCCATTAGGGGCACCTAATCCGGGGTGGATTAGCCGCCTCTCACCTGCTGGAGTCGTCATCCCCCAGGCTGCGGCCGCCCGGGGACCATGGAGTTCGCGGAGCTGATTAAGACCCCACGGGTGGACAATGTGGTGTTGCATCGGCCTTTCTACCCTGCTGTGGAAGGGACCCTGTGTCTGACGGGCCACCACCTGATCCTGTCCTCCCGGCAGGACAACACGGAGGAGCTCTGGCTCCTCCATTCAAATATCGACGCCATTGACAAACGGTGAGCGCCCACCACACCCAGGTCCGTGAGGAGCTGGGACAGATGCTTCCAGTTGTTTTTCTGGCATCCTCGCCCAGCCAGCCAAGTGAACTTTCTGAGGCCTACATCTGAAAGCCATCTGCACTGGCTACCTGGCTTTTGCTATACCCGGTCTAAAGTCTCTCAGTGGTGTTCAAAACAGTGCGCGTTTTGAACACCACTTGGGCCTATTTTCAGTGTTCTCTTTAATTCCCCCCCATCACATTCCTTGAATGTTCCTTGCCATTTCTCGAAACATTGGTTATCAATCTCACTTCACGAAGTTGTGGTTGAATACAATTTATAGCGCTCCCCCCTCCAAAAAAGTAGACATGCTTGCCCGTTGCAGCCTAAGCCTGTCTTGAGCTCCCGATTCTCCAACCTTAATCTCCCAAGTAAGTGCTGGAATTACAGTCGTGTGTGTGTGTGTGTGTGTGTGTGTGTGTGTGTGTGTGTGTGTGTGCCACCATGCTTTGCCATGGTTGAGTACATTATCTTTTATTTTCTATTTTATTACCTCAAAAAAATTTAAAGTTCAGTAAGGTGGCACACATCTGTAATAGCACTGGGAAGACTGAGGCAGGCGGATGACAAACTTGACACCCACCTCACGCATGTACGGAAGAGCCTCTCAATAACAATAGTTCAACTGGTCATAGTTCTTATTTATTTTCTGGATTATTGCTTATTTGCCACTGAGGGTAATTATCAGCCCTCAACATTATTCAGTTTTGCTTCTGAGAAGAAAAGGGCTGTCCCTTGAGGAAAGTATGTAATTCATGTTTATTTTCCCACTTCATATTTTTTTTTTACTTAGTTTTACTTATGTGTATATGTATCTGTGCTTGGGTATGCACACATGAGCGCAGGTGCCCCAGGAAGCAAGAAGGTGTTGAATCTCATGGAATTGGAGTTACAGGCAGTTGTGAGCCACCCTGCGTGAGTTCTGGTGACAGAGCGTGGATCTGGAAGAACACAAAGCGCTCTTCACTGCTGAGCAGTCTCCAGCCTCCTATTCTATACTCGTCATCTGTGCAGGAGAGTGTCTCAGAGTCAAACATTTCTATATACTTTCACCTGCACTTAAATTCTCTCTTTGCTGAGTAGTGGTGGTGCACACCTTTAATCCCAGCACTCAGGAGGCAGAGACAGAAAGATCTCTGTGCGTTCGAGGCCAGCCTGGCCTACAGAGCGAGTTCCAAGAAGACTCCAAAACTACAGAGAAACCCTGTCTCAAAAAACTAAAAAAAAAAACAAAAACAAAAAACAACTCTGCTTTCTCAGTTTCACTGTGAGATCTGTGTACTCCAGGCGGGAGAAGGCAAATTGATTAACCAGCTCACTATGAAGTATGTATGAGCGACAACATGCTTTGTATTGCTCCACTGCATTATTTTGGATGTTAAGATTTCTACAGACATTGTTCCTTAATGTAGTCTAGTGGTAGTGTTACCAGCAGTTTGGGTGAAGCAGTGGTAGGTTATCCATCCATACCAGCAGTAGACTACTAGACTCCTCAGTTTATCTTTAGTGCATTACTCAATGGTCTCTTGTGCTGCATGATAAAGGCTAAATTCCTTACACTCTGTGATCTGGTTCTAACCTGTTATCCTCTCTGGTTTTCTTACAGGTTTGTGGGCTCTCTGGGTACCATCATCATAAAATGTAAAGATTTCCGAATTATTCAGTTGGATATTCCTGGGATGGAGGAATGTTTAAATATAGCCAGTTCCATTGAGGTAAGTATTTTGCAGGCAAAGATCTGGTGGAAAAAAAGGCTGTATTCTGATTTCCTGCAGCCTTGTGTTTCTTCAGTCAGATGTTTGATCATGACCCCATGTCTGCTGATGTAGGAAAAGCCCTACCTGATTGGTGTCCCACAAGAATAATGGGACCTCTTGTGTTTCCTGCACTTTTAGTGTTACTTTCCACAGAATTCCTAATCCCATCAATTGCTTAGAAGTTTGTGGAATTTCATGATAGAATTTCCATGAGTTCATATTGATCAAGTAATAAATAGAAGCTATTTCATCTGAGTATGTATGAATTCTTTAAGACAACAACAACAACCCAGGAATCGTGTTTACTATACAAATCTTGATACTTTCTGTGATGAAGACAATTTGTGAACTGTTGTTCTGTTTCAGTGGTTTTCTTGAAGGAACAACCTATATGGAGTTTTAAGCCAATGAAACAAGTACAGTTAGTTGGATTGTAGACACGGTACAGTGAGCGGGTGTGATCTTCCTGAGTGTAGTGTGTCTTTGAAATAGAGAAAACCCTTGAACTCTGAGCAGCACTCTTAATACTGCGATTGTTGTAATAGCATCGTTCCTCTGTTAGCATGCAGTGGGTGAAGTGCTTATCACTCACAGTCTCCTGTTATACGACATTAAAGACATTACCTGTCTTTCAGGGATGTTATACGATTACATTCATGGGAATATATAAATTCTTAGTACTTGGTAAATGGTAGCTGCCATTGGAGGGCCCTTCTGTGAGAACAGTTTGATGCTGAGACTTTGTGGTAGAAATAGCCACATCACATAAAGTTGACTGTCTTAACCATTTCTCAGCTTACCATTCAGCTGTGTGTCAGGAGTATAATCACAGTGTTGTGTAACAGACTAAAGCAAGTGACTCTTACCAACAGTTGTCATCTGTGCCTTATATATGAAGGTATGTATTTGCTTTCATCAGTTCATTTAAGATGTGTTTGGTTTTGCTTATATGAAAGTTTTGAACATTGGTTCTGGCCACACTTGAGAAAATTTGCTTGGATAGTTTAAGCTCTCAATTGAAGATTTCACACTCCTTTTTCACCTTCTGACTGTTTTGGTATACACCCCAATTTTAAATCACTGCCACTAAATTATACCAACTGACTCTGTGTTTAATTTCTAGGTAATTATAGAGTCTAGTTGACTTTTTTTCCTTCCTCAGTTACTCTGTGTAACTGAGTTATTTGGCTTTATGTCCTTTTTAAAAAATGGGTTTAGGTGTTAAAAAAGAGAGGAAAGTCTTAAATCTATGATTACAATTTTGTTTGGTTTTTAACAAGAAGTAGAGGGTCAGGTGATGTGTTGCTAAGGGAATGGCACACAAACCTGCTTTTGGAAATTCTACTTGAAGAAAGGAGAGAGTGAATTGAATAGTCTTCCATGTATAGTTGTCGCTTCGAAATATGGTCTTGACTTGGCTGTACTCCCCACCCTGAATAAGAAAACAAACTGAAATAATGTTTTACTATTCAGACAAAGGAATGTCTTAGGCTCGCATTGGTGGGGTGTGCCCTGTGTAGCATAAAGAAAGGACTATGCCTAGCCAACTGGCAGATCCTTTTAGGAAGGAGGAAGTGAGCATGGATGCAGCTTCAACATATGTGTGCCTTGTAAGAACTCAGGTTTGTTGGTTTTTTTTTTATGTGTCACACTGTTGTTGGCCTGTTAAATGCCTTATCTCCTTGAAGACTCCTAATAAGCCTGTGAAATTTCCTCCATTGAACAAGGCATAGGGAGGCTATATGACTTAACCACTGTGTAGCTGGGATTGGAGCTTGAGGCTTTTCTGATACTTAGCAGCTGGCCAGAGTTGAGTATTCCTTTTTTATAGTGACAAGCAGGCATAGATTTCAAATGACCCAGTGTCTAGTTAGCTACTGGATAGTTAGCTCAGACTCTAGTAACTAACCCAAGCCTTCTTGTTCTCCAGTGTCCAGAAATTCTTGGACATTTTTATTGAGCTTTGGACATTCTTACATTGTATCAACAGGCATGATTTCATTAGACACAGACTGTGCTGTTGCTTGTTTCATTCAGGCAGCACTTGTTGAGTGTGGTTATGTGTCAGGTGTCTTAGATGCTGCAGTGTGGATGCTAGCTACAGTCAGACTGTAGCTCTTTGTAGAGACGTGGCATTGAAGACCTGTGTTGGGTTCCATCATTACCAGGTCCTATGTACTCACTGCCGCTTTGTTAGAATGCTTTCGGTTGTAGAATTTTTATCTTTCTGTCCTCTAGGCATTGTCCACTCTGGACTCGGTCACCCTGATGTACCCTTTCTTCTACCGACCTATGTTTGAGGTGATTGAAGATGGCTGGCATTCCTTCCTTCCTGAACAAGAGTTTGAGCTCTATTCCTCTGCTGTAAGTTAACATTTGGACATTGTGGGCGCTAAGAGTTAACCCAACACCTTATTTTACTTGAGAAAGTGATCCTTTCCCTTTGAAGGCTAGTGAGGTGGGAGTGGGTTATTCATGCCTAACTTTAGAGCATGCACTAGCTATTGGTTCAGCCTTTTTCAATCTGAGCTGGTCATTTTGCCCATGCGTTGGTATAATTGCTATAGCTGCAGTTCTTTTCCTTCTAATCGATTAAGATAGTCTAGGTATTTTTAAAATTACCTGTATAAATATTGCTTTAAAAAATAAAAGTAAAATATCATTTTGCTTAAAGCTAGTCCTGGCATACTATGAGTTAATTTGAGTTAATTGGTAGATGTCTTCTCCGTAACAACTTAATGTATACTAGGTTTTGAGCCACTCCTCAAAAGTGTATTGAGCCCACAGTATGCCTGAGATGGCGCTGGAGAAGCACCGAGCTTGTGTGCTGCTGGGTAACTCCTGGCCTAGTCTGCAAGTCCAGCTTGCTAGAAACGGGTTTTCTCCTTTGGCCGTTTGACTTCTTCTATTGTGCTTCTATAAATGGTCACTTAGAATCAAGAAATAGACTAGGGTGCCATGGAATTTGAAGAGTGAAGGTGTCCATGGTGGCAGAGGGAAGTAGAAAAGGAGTTTGTCTTGTATATAAGCACCATTGAATATGGTGAAAATAGAGTTTGGCCTAGAGCTTGTCTGAGAGATCTGTGTGACAGATGAAAAGTCGGCAGGGGTCATACTGCATGTTATGAAAAGCATGGGGTGAGGGGAAGCCAAAGGCTCCTGGGTGACATGTCTAAAGGAGAGGGGAGCCGGAGTTTGAGTCTGCTGAGGAGGGGAAGACAGGTCTGTAAGAGTCATCCTTACAGTGTGAGGAGCAGCAGTCTGGGGCTGTGCTCCTAGCTTACTGCTCCTCCTGGAATAGGAAGAAAGCAGCTGGAGTAGATGCCATGGGCTATTTATTTCCATTCAGTATTCCTGGCACACAACCAGCAAGTGATGAGGATTCCAGCATTTGGGAGGCAGAGGTGGGTGAATTTTAGTGAGTTCGAGGCCAGCCTGGTCTACAAAGCAAGTACCAGGACAGCCAGGACTGTTACACAGAAAAACCCTGTCTCAAAAAACAAAACAAAAAAATAAAAGAATGTAAAAATATGTATATTTATAGAACAGGACAAAGAGTGACAGGGTCTTATGTCGATCATTAGAAAGCCTTTGTGGGATGGGTGTTGGTGGTGCATGCCCATCCCTTGGGAGGGAGAGGCAAGTGGATCTCTGTGAGTTCAAGGCCAACCTGGTTTACCAAGTGAGTTCCAGGACAGCCAGAGCTGTTACACAGAGAAACCCCTTCTCAAAACAACAACAACAAAAAAAAAATTATGAAGGACAGGCATGTGTCTTGATCTGTAATCTTTGGAAGACTAGGGGTTTATTTTTGTTTTGTTGTTTTGAGCTTGTTTTGTTTGCTAACCATAAAATTCTCTAATTATAGTATTAGCCACTTCTGATTTTCCAGTTATGCCCTGTACCTGTGATATTAAAAGAACAGAGTATTCAAAATAGCTATAAAGAGATCACATTAGTCTCACTTGGTGGCTTTGTCCAGAGGTCAGCATGACTGTGGCATTGGATCGTAGCCCACACTCTGACAGAGACCATGTTCCTGTAGGGGGAAAAGCCAGAGGAAGTAGCCTAAGGTGACCAGAGAGAGGAGAGCAGTGAGTAGGAGCAGGCTTGAGAAGAGGAGCCTTGTGTGTGTAACCCAGATCTCTGGCTGAGTTGCATGCAGGCTGGAAACAAAGTGAAGGTGGAGCTGAGCCAGCATGCAACACAGGTGTTTGAGTTCACAAAGCGAGCCAAGGTCTAAGTGCCTGCTAGAAACAAAAGTTGACTCCTGCACCAAGCATGTCTGCATTCACAGGGCCTATGATGCAACCAAAATTGAGTCAGAAATGTCACCCCTTTGACCAGAGGAAAGAGTCAACAGGCACTCAGCCGGAGACGACCCAGATGCTTGAGTCCTCGCACAAGGGTTTTAAAGCAGTGGTTAAAACTGCTTAAGGAAGTAAGAGAAAGCGACCATAAAGTGGAAGTAGCACGATAACCCAGTGGGAGCTGAGAGACAGCTCAGTGATTCAGAGTACTCGCTGCTCTTCCAGAGGACCTGAGTGGGGGTCTAGCATCCACATGGGACAGCTCACAACCACCAGGAACTCAAGCTCTAGGAAATGCATGGCCTCTTCCAGCCTCCACAGGCATATGCACACATGCTGCACACAGGTGCACACATACACAAACACCAAGCAAAATAAAAACTCTAGCAAAAAGTTTGAAAATTGAAGAAAGTAATTAAAATTTGTATGCATTTGATCTTTAAATAAAAAGTTTCTTGTTAAGTTTCACATTTTAACTTAATTTTCTGTTAATTTTAAGCCAGGGTTGATATGTTGGACCAACTTGAAGTTATAGACACGTATAAAAATTTGCACATGTCATTTGGTTTTGTAGCTGTAAAATGTAGTTTCATATTTTCCGTGAGTCTTTGGTTCTGCTGTTTGATGGTTTCCTGTTGTGTGCTTCCAGGGCTTAGAAATGATTCATGACATGAAGAGCGCTCCAGGAGTGTGTCCTTGTTGTCTTAAGAAAGATAGGCCTATCTCACTACATTCTTTCTTTTCTAAATAGCAGAAGGAACAAAGGATTTGCTATGACTAACATCTCTACTCCGGTAGAACGTTCTAGAATGTCAGAGTCTGTTTTTACTGTGTTAAGATGACTGTTACTCAAGCAGTATCCAGAAAGAGTTGAATGGGCTGATGTTGGCCACCATAACCACAGACGTACTTGGCATATGTAACTGTCTTGTGAATTGAGAGTGTAGTAGGCTGTGCTCTCTGAATCACAGTTAAACTGATAGAGGAGCTTTAGATACAGTAGTGTTAGCCTGCCACAGGGAAGCTGTTTCTAGGAATGCTGATCACTAGCCATGCCAGAGGCTAATGGAGCCCACCTAAAGACTGGAGGTTTTTTTCCTCCACAGTCCTTGAGTTTGAGCTAGATGTCCAAATTCCCTGCTGAATGGCTTCCCTGGAAATCATCTCCAAAGCCTTTAAAACTTAGATGCTTTGTGACACTGAGCTGCTTGCTTAGCTTTGAAGTGCTGTGTGTTTTCCAGACCAGTGAATGGAGACTGAGTTATGTCAATAAGGAATTTGCTGTCTGTCCTTCCTACCCGCCAATTGTCATTGTCCCCAAGTCTGTCGACGATGAAGCTCTTCGGAAGGTGGCAGCCTTTCGACATGGGGGGCGCTTCCCAGTACTGAGCTATTACCATAAAAAGAACGGTATGGTGAGTATAGGGAGCACTGCTCCGCTGACAGGCGTGGCCTGGGTGGGTAGGTTCCTTTACTTGGGAGTATTCCCTTTTCTATGCATCTTTTGGCTGAAATCATTGGCCAGATCATTCCACTAGTGCATCTCTCATGTGAACTGCAGGCCTCCAGGAGTGGGATGCTTTCCTGAGGAGATGCACTGAATTTTTTCAGTACTACTCAGCTCCAGGAAGGCTGGATTTATCTTCAGAGCAGTGTGAAGGAAACTATGTTTATTTAATTGCTGCAATGTTCGTAAGACACAAGAGTGACATTTCCTAGAATCCTGTTTTGATGCATATTGTAATTATTCTTACCAAATTTCCATGTGAAAGGTGAGTTGAGCCGACACTGACTCACAAGAGAAAGAAGAATGATGCATGCCATTTACTCAGGCCCTAGGGACTGGGAAATTAGGGGTTGCAGAGACCAGTGAGATCTTGGGTCCCTGAGCTCTGACTGGGACAGCCAAGGAATGAAGAAAGAATGGGTGCACATGTAGAAAATCTGGGATTGGGTAGGCTGTGTGTAGTCTGATGAAGAGCCACCAACTGTGCTACAGCTGGAACCTCAGCTTTGTTATGTACAGCATGTGGGATTTTTGCAATGTTGTCAGCAGGCCACCTGTCAGGCCAGCAGTGGCATTGCTCTTTCCGTTTTTGTAGTACAGTGTTTTAAATAGTACTAAATGTAGTGTTGAGTCCCCTGGTGGCATCAGTATAAAGTAATTACTGTTTATTCTGAGCCGAACAGTAGTGTCAGCCCAGGGTGACAGGATTCACAAACTCCTACAGTTCTAAACAAAAGAAAAGGCTCAAGTAATTGATGTAATGCATCTGTGGGAGTCTCAGGTACATAGGTGCAACAAAGCAGGCAAAGTTCTTTTGTGGTTCCACATGTTACAGCTTCAGCTTTAGGGCTTATAGATCAAGATTGGCCAAGCCTAATAGTGCATTCTGCCAGATTTTTTAATAGTCACCAGGACTTTGGCTGTTATGAGAAACAACTTAGAAAGAAGGAAGAATGTGTTCTGGCTTACAGAGTTCTGTGTTCTCATTCTGCTGGCTCCACTGCTTTGGGCTTGAGATGAGGTAGAACACTGTGGTGGTGGGAACGTGGGGAGAAAGGGGTATTGACCTCAGCAGAGAGAGATAGGAAGGAGGGGCCAGGGGCAAGGAATGTCCCCTAAACACATCCCCAGTGACCTATGCACTCCAGACAGGTCTCACCTCTGAGAATTTCCTCCACTTCCCAAAACTTAACCACAGACTGGCCACAGGTCATGTTGAGCTATTTCACAGTAGCAAGAGCATGTAATGATGGTTTCCTGAGACAGCACCAAACCATTGTCCAGGAAGAGATTGGTTTACTAGGTACTGGTTTCTTGAGAAAAGCTTAGAAAGTAAACCTTTCCAAATGTGTAGACAGTAGTCTTTGGAGACAGGCGGTCTCAGAATACTGAAGGGATGGCAGAGGGGCAGCAGAGGATAAATAGTTAGGCAGCTTTCAGGACATTGGAAATGATTCCCCCAAGGCTGTATATAAACTTTCCATTTTGTGTTTCTCTGTAATTCTTGCCAGAGCCAGCCCCGTGTGTATGGAGTTGACATCTACTCTTTCCTCCAAGACTCAGTAGTGGTGGTCTATCAGACAAACTGATAGAGATACAAAGGGGAGGAGCACATGGATTTTATCCCTTGTGGGGACATGAGACTAAGAACTGAAAGGCAGAATCAGAAAGAGAGGTGTGGGCGTTTGGGTTGCTAGTAGAGAAGGAAGTGGGCAGTTGGTTGGGGTAAAGAAGAACATGCATACAGTCAGCCAGGCTGGTTGTTACACAGATGAAATCTCCCTGCTAACAGCCTTGTGTGGTCCTCTGCCAGGTGTCAGACCCAAGTGTTTTCTCCAGGCTGAACTGGCAGAGGGAACATCAGACAGAAAATCTCTGCCTGCTTCCTCTGTTGCTAATGACAGATGGATGCTTCTTTTTGTAAAGGGGAGGCTTTTCAGAGCCATTCCTGGGTCTGCAGAGGTCTTCAGTTTATCTGAGGTGTGGGATATTTTACTCTCCTACAAAGACTCAGTTTACTGGCTTAGGCTGTTATCATCTTTGTTAGGGGGCCAGATCTACTGCAAGTCAGTTCATGGACTAAATGAAGTACAGTGTGTGATCGTCAAGAGGTGATGATAGAGTTCATTATGTTTGCAATAGCAGGAAAATAATTGTATTAAAGTGCAGGGCTTGTCTGTGCATGCAGTGCGTTTGTGTATGGCTTGCTCATCAGAGTCTTTGGCAGAGTGCCACAGAGTGTTTGCCAGAGAACCCTGACCCAGCTTCTTCTCCAGTAACTGCTATTGAGTTTTTGCCATGTGTGCTTCCAGGTGATTATGCGAAGTGGGCAGCCTCTGACTGGCACAAATGGGCGAAGGTGCAAGGAAGATGAGAAGCTGATAAATGCTACCCTCAGGGCAGGAAAGCGTGGTTACCTCATCGACACAAGATCACTAAATGTGGCCCAACAAGCTAGAGCCAAAGGAGGAGGCTTTGAACAGGAAGCTCACTATCCCCAGTGGAGGCGGATTCACAAGTCCATTGAGAGGTAAAGAGGCCAGTGTGGGGACTCTCTGTGCTGATTGCAGAGGGGGATCCTGTTCTTGTTTAAAACAGAGATCAGGGCTACTCCACATAATCGATGGTCTGGAATAGGTTGGACAACCTGCTCTGGGCTTCCCTGCCCCATCTGCTTTACTAGAGTTTAGTGAATGAAAATGATGTGTTTGTCAATGCAGAACAGCTCTCATCTCAAAGGTAATAAGAGTGAGTTTATTCTTGAGCCAAATGCAGTGACCCTGACCCAGAAACACAGATTCTGGTTGCCCCAAACAACTTGTTCTGGTGTGGAAGTGGATTCAGGAAGTTTTCACAGTCACAGGATGAAAGACATAAAGTAAGGCATTTTCCAGATACTCTGTTAGGAACATCAGATAGATGGGGTACAGCAAGCTGGGGCTCTCTGCTAGCAGGTCTTAGGTGCTGTCTGACAACATTCTTAGCTTGATGCTAGTGGACGGTATTGCGCTCCAAAGTTTTACCAGTGGTTGAAAGACTAGGTCAGACAGCTGGACAGCTACTAAAGAGACAGAACTAGTCAAACATACAGACTGAATCTGTAACATTCCAGCTCCATAATCTTGAAGTTCAAATCAGTCAGCCTTGTGCTCTTCAACACAGGTGTGGCTACTTTCTGCAAACTAGTTCACACTGTTTTGTATGATGTGTGATTTTGATTCAGCTGCAGATTAAGAAATGATGAGGCAACATATCCATCATCTCGCCTTCTTGTCTGTGGCAGAAATATTCATGTGACCTCTTGTCAACAGTTTTCAGTGGTCCTGTAGCTGTTGCACCTGTGGTCTATAGAACCAGCCTCCTGGTTTCATGACTCACAGTCCTGAAAGAATAAACCAGGAGGCCAAATATTGCTGAAGAAAAATGTTTTTTAAACCAGGAGAGAAAGAAAGGAAGGTTCCTAATGCATTGTAGCATGGCTGCAGCAATCTTGGGACTTTTGGGAAGTCACGAGACAAAAGCCAGAGATGCATGGATTTAATTCTCGGTTTGTTACGTGCTTTCCTGGGAGGAAGGTGGCTGGGCTGCCTCCATTCTTGGCATGGTCTTTTATTCTGTTGCTGGCAGCAGTGTGCCAGTAGAGTTTGTAAGGGTGATATAGAGTCTGCAGATTGATTTGGGTAGGAGGATACTCTATTTTCCCAGCCATGAGCATGAGATCTCTTTCCATTGATTTGTGTCCACATTAATTTCTTGAGCATTTTATAGCTTTTAGTGTACAAATCTTTTACAGTCTTGAGTAAATTTACTAAAGTATTTTATTCTTTTTGTTGTTTCCATGAATGAGATTTTTTCTGTCTGTCTGTCTGTCTGTCTGACAGAATTTCTCTGTGTAGCCCTGGATGTCCTGAAACTCTCTGTAGACCAGGCTGGCCTTGAACTCACAGAGATTCACTTGCCTCTGCCTCCCAAGTACTGGGGTTAAAGGCCTGCACCACCATCACTAAATAACTTTGATATTAGAGTTGGGCTAGTAGGTAACACAGTGCTCTCTTCAGGCTTTTGGAAGACTGGACAGGACTAGTATTTAGTTCTCTTAAGTGTTTGTAGCTTGGGAGGCCTTCAGGACCTGAGCTTTTCTTTGATGGTAGATTTTTGCTTTTTGTTACTGTTTTGTTGTTGTTGTTGTTATTGTTGTTAACTCATTGTTCTGTTCACATTTTCCATTTCTTCATGACTCAGTCTTGGCAGGTGCTCTTTTTCCAGGACTGCACTCATTTTTAGGGTATCTAGTTTGTTGGTGTATAATTGCTCATAGAAGTTCACAACCCTTCTTTTTTCTTTGTCCTCTTGAGACAGAATCTCATTATGTAGCCCTGACTGGCTTGGAACTCATTATGTAGACCAGACTAGCTTCAAACTCACAGAGCCCCATTTGCCTCTGCCTCTGCCTCTGGGGTGCCTGGATTAAAGGCAATGCCACCATGCATACCCCTATGATCCTTCCTACTCCTGTGGTATCAGTTGCAGTGTCCCTTCTTGCATTCATTAGATTTGCTTGAGTTCTCTCTTTTACTTAGTTTAACTAAAGAGTTTTCAGTTTCATCCAACTCAGGGTGTGTGTGTGTGTGTGTGTGTGTGTGTGTGTGTGTGTGTGTGTGTGTGTGTGTGTGTGTGTGTGTGTGTGTGTGTGTGTGTGTGTGTGTGTGTGTGTGTGTGTGTGTGTGTGTGTGTGTGTGTGTGTGTGTGTGTGTGTGTGTGTGTGTGTGTGTGTGTGTGTGTCTGTGTGTGTGTGTCTGTCTGTGTGTGTCTGTGTGTGTGTGTGTCTGTGTCTAGCAATTGAATACAAGATTTAGGGATATTAAGCAATGAGCTCCACCCCAGCTTTCATTGAATTTTGTAAGATAAGAAAAAAAAAATCTCATGCTGGGTAAGCACAGAGGAGCCTTACTAGATAGCAATCTTTTTCATTCAGTCCTGAGCTTTTACAGTGTTAACTGCTGCCAGACTGGCAGAGCAGATTTGCTACATATAATTACATCTTCCTACATTAGAAGGTTTAGAGGTTTAGTCTCTCCTGTGTTCCCTCCACCTGCTTGCTTCTCCTTAAAGGAGGGCTTTACAAGTTCTTCAGGGGTGGCAGGTGAAGGTGAGGGCTTGAGGCTAAGATGACTAGGGTTTGGGTCTGGTCTTGGGTGTCATTGCTGAGACCTAGATGTGTGATCTAGATCATTCAGCAGCTATCGTGTCAAGGTGTCAGTTGCCCTACATCTTGGGATCAGGCAGTCCTGGCCTCTGCCCTTCAGGTAACCCAGCGTGTGAACTGGGTCTCCTCTGTTGAGCAGGAATGGTTTTTCACAAGACACTGAAGCATCTTTGCAGTAGAGCTAAAAGTCTTTTTCAGTCCTTAATCCTCAGGTTGCTGCACAGCCGTGCAAGTGTTCTGAACTGTCTTGCCACTGAACACACTGGGGACAGATTTGGGTTTGTTTTCTTTGTCATTCTGTCTTATCTGTCCGTTTTTCTTTCTGTAACTTTCTCTTTCTTGTTTTTAAAAGATATCATGTTCTTCAGGAGAGCTTAATCAAGCTCGTGGAAGCATGTAATGAACAAACCCACAACATGGACCGATGGCTCGGCAAGCTGGAAGCCTCCAACTGGCTGACACACATCAAGGAGATTCTGACCACTGCCTGCCTGGCGGCCCAGTGCATTGACAGGTAGCGTGTGTTCTCCCTACCTGGGTGGGACTCACACTGATGACATCGTTCTTAGCCAGACTGTGCATAGAGTGTGTTAAAGTCCATTCCTACTCCATAGCCTGCTGGTGGCTCTATCAATACCGTGTGTGCTTACAGTTACTGGTGAGGGTGTGTGGGTCTGATATGGAATGACCATGTCTGTTGAGTGAATGTGATTAGTGCCCGTGTGCCTGCCTGTGATGACACAGACGTATCACAGGTCTACTTTTTCTGTGAAATCCTTCAATTATAAATTTGCTGTGAAAAAGAAGGAAAGGAAGTTTTCTTGGCAGACTCAGTGGAATAATCCTGTCACACAGTGTCATTGTCCTTTCTCCTGTGCTGGGTTTCTTATTCTAAACTGCTTGGTCTGGATAGTTACACTAGTCTCAGCTAGGAATCCTGCTGGTGGTTATGCAGTTTGCCAAATGATTTCAGTATTCACTCTATTAAAGGCTCCTAACCCTTGAGACCAGAGGCAGAAAAATGAGCAGAGGCAGGATTGTAGAAATTGTTGCAGAAGCATAGAGCCTTTTATTTTATTGCATAGAGTCTTTTAAAGAAGGGGATTCCCACTGAAACCATAGGTAGGTGTCAGCATTGTCACCTCCCTGGGTGGCACTTGGAAATGTTAACTTGTTTCTTGCTTCCAAATTAGGGGTACCTTTTTCATTTTTTCAAGGCTAGAGAGAAGCTGTAGTCAGTTGCCTAAGATCCTGTGCTCCGTTAGTAAACAGACAGAGACTTTGTTTGAGTTTAGGTTATGACTTAGCCAATTAAATGGGAAATTAAAGGCCAAGGTTTTGTGACAAGAAGACAACAGCTCAGAAGGTTGAGTGGCTGACATGGACATTTCTGTTTCTTTTAGCTCAAGTCTACTGAGTTATTCCTTATATCATGAGTACAGTGTCATGTATTCCAGGCTAGCCTAGAACTTCTTTTGGAGCTGAAGATGACCTTACATTTCTGATCCTCTTTGCTTCCACCTATCAAGTCCTGGGACTACAGGAGTACAACACCACAGCCAGTTTATGTGGCGCTAAGTATAGAACCAGGGCCTTTGATGGGCTAGGCTGAGCCACGCCCCCAGCCTGGCTTCACCTCCAGTCTATCTTCCCAGCAATAGTAACAGGACAGTGAGTGGAGGGGACTGCAGGAGCAGCCGTCTTTAGTTCTCCAAGGGGCTGGGTTTTTACTATGTTTGGGTTCCTTTTTCTGATATGTTGGGATTTATACCTCAATAAAAATTGGCTTTATAATTAATTGCTCAAAATGCAGAAATAAACCTTAAGTTTAGAATAAACAGCACTCATAATTCAGAGATACATTCAATATGTATGAAAGGCACAAAGTATATGCTCATACTCTTTAGCATAATTATTAGATATTATTCTAGGAGTGGGGTTATATAACCAACCATTGGTAGAATCTGTTGTTTGCACAATAAGAGCTCAACATAATCCCACAGACAAGTACATTAACATGGTACATAAAATGTATAGAACATAATTTATTTAATGCAATATTATATAAGCATTACTAAGTAGTTCTAAACATGGCATAAAATATAGTTAATGATTACAATAAATGAAAATAGTGGGAAATTGTCTTTCATTATTGCTGTATAATATGTATGTACATGAGAAAATAATTGGCATTAGACAGAAACATGAAATGTCCTTCTTCCCAAATTTTCTTTACTGTGGTCTCAATAAAAAGGGTGGAAGAACTGGGGGGGGCACACCTTTAACCCCAGCACTCAGGTGATGTAGGAAGTCCATCTGTCTGTGTGTTGCTTTTCTTGGTTAATGAAGGAAGAAACTGCCTTGGCCTGTTGATAGGGCAGAACTTAGGTAGGCGGGGAGATGGAACTGAATATGGGGAGAAAGAAGGGCAGAGACAGAGCCACCATGGAGCCGCCAGAGTCAGACATGCTGAATCTTTGCCAGTAAGCCACTACCACGTGGCGATATACAGGTTAATAGAAATGGGTTAAATTAATATGTAAGAGTTAGCCAATAAGAAGTTGGAGCTAATGGCCAAGCAGTGTTTTAATTAATATAGTTTCTGTGTTGTTATTTTGGGGCTAAGCGGCTGGGAACAAACAAGCGGCCTTCCTGTACACTCAGGAAGCAGAGACCGGTGGGTTTCTGTGAGTTTGAGGCCAGCCTGATCTACAGAGCAAGTTTCAGGACAGGCTCCAAAGCTACACAGAAACCCTGTTTCGAAAAACCAAACAAAAACAAAGGTGGAAGAAGGCAGAGTGTGTGGCTCATTTAGGTATCTCTTTAGGATAAAGGGGTCCCAAGCACCCAGTAACTCTTTTAGGCAGGGGTGTCATTGCCAAGCTTATGGGCTGACAGTTGTATGTTTTTGGGTTTTTTTCCCATGTCTTTGTATCTCAGAGTATGGTTTAGGACTTGTTTCTTGGATCCATTGCAGTTGGCAAAGGCTGACAGGAGAAAGCTGAGTTCAGGGTTGGAAAGGTCATTTTAATGTGTGTTTATAGGTTTGATGGGAAAGGGTTTTCCCAGCCACTAAAGCAGGAAAGGCAAGTACCAGCTGTGACAGGACTTTTGTGTTTGTCCAAGGTTGGAAGGTCAGCTGGAAGGGCTGGGGTGTGTTGACTTAGAAGGACTCTTACTGTGTGAAGTTTGGGATTCACTGTGGTCTGCTGTTTAGAGACTCCATTTGTCCAGTGTCTCATTTAGACTCCACCTCCTACTGACCATGCAGGGCATGAGACTGGAACACTTTATTCATGGAATTGTCCGTTGTTAAGGAGTTTCCCCTCTGTGCTCTGGGTTTTCCTCTCAGGGAGGGAGCGTCGGTATTGATTCATGGGACAGAAGGGACTGATTCCACGCTGCAGGTGACTTCCCTGGCCCAGATCATCCTGGAACCAAGAAGCAGGACCATCCGTGGCTTTGAGGCCCTGATAGAGAGAGAGTGGCTGCAGGTGAGAAAGCCGCTGGATAAGAGGAATGCCATCATTGAGATTGAGGTCTCAGTTTGTGGTGCTAACATTATGAATGAGATTTTGAGTATTTAAAAATTTTAAATTGTATGTTTAATTTTTTGTGGGTCAGTTAATCCACCTTCAAACAAATAAGTGTTTAGAATCATTATTATCTTTCATTTTCTCAATCCTCCATGTTGTTGGTTGGACTTGGCCTGTGTGCATGTAAGCGGGTGATCCACCGCTGAGCTACAGCCCCATCCCAGCACTTCTCTTTGCTTACATGGCTCACTTAATACTTCATTCACTGACATAGCTGTGCAGGTTGAGCCTCCCTAGTGTGAAAATCGCAAATGCCCCAAATGCTAACTCCTGGCCTCCCGTGATTGCTGCAGTGGAAATGCAGGTGCAGAATGAGACTGCACAAATCACCCTTGGGCTGTGTGGATGGCATGTGCTGTGAGACTTAGGTTCCAACCCCAAAATAGCTCATGTGCACATTCATGAAAACCCCTGGAGCCCAGTGCACTTCTGGTCCCTAGTGTTTTAGACAAGGGAGCCTCAGCATGTGCTTTGTTACCAACAAGGGAAACAGAAAGAATGTAAAACATAGACGGTCTCCCAGAAACTGGGTCTTGATACAAATAAACTGGGGAGGGGGGGGAGGCTGTGACCACAGACAGGACTTGAGCACATTCTGCCTTTTGTCTATCCTGCTCCAGCCTACACACTTCCTCTAAGATCCAGTGAAATAATCATACTTTAATGAGGTGTTTGAGACCTAAATTTCCTTTCACACACAAAGTTGATTCATTCACTTCATGTCCTGTATTTGTGGTTAGAGACTCTTAGCCTGTTCATGTATTTCTCTGTATAATTTCAGCATAATGCTGCATAATGAGTGTTAACAAACAGGCCTTGGATTGTGGTGTGGAATCCAGTCCATGGGTTTTACCAATCGTCATTAAGCTCTACCTTGCATTTACTGTCTGAAGGGCATTTTCAGTGCCCTTGTTCATAAAGTCACTACACAGCTTCACTAAGGGTTTGGACATAGTAATTTTTTTTTCCTTAGTTGCAGAAACTAGTCATTTGAAACCAAAACCTCATCTAGACAGGAGCTACTTGGTTTTGTGGTATTTCAGCAGATAGAAATGCCACTGTGAGTGTGTGAGCTCGTTTTCCCAGGTGTGATCAGGGCAGGACCCTCACATTTTCATCCTCTCCACTAGGCCGGTCACCCGTTCCAACAGCGCTGTGCACAGTCAGCTTATTGCAACAGCAAGCAGAAGTGGGAGGCACCTGTGTTTCTTCTCTTCTTGGACTGTGTGTGGCAGATCCTCCGGCAGTTCCCTTGCTCCTTTGAGTTTAACGAGCATTTTCTCATCATGCTCTTTGAGCATGCTTATGCCTCACAGTTCGGAACATTCCTGGGCAATAATGAAAGTGAAAGGTGGGTGAGCTCATACCACGTCCCTTCCTCAAAGAGACTGGGATTTGGGTGGATGTGAATGTTTGTGTATAAGGTGAATCTGCAGTTAAGTACAAATTAAATTACATGAAGTACAGATGTCCTATGAGCCAAGTGTGTGCAAGGTGACAGGGACCCCGCAGCTTTTTGCTGCTGGATTAAAAGTAGTTGATGCAATGCTTAAAAGCTTCGAGCAGATTAGCCAGCCGTTTTCATGTTAACGTCTTGATGTACCATCACAATTGCAAATATTTGGAGGCCATGTTATCATCTAACCAGGTATGCTTTCCATCCACTTCTGTAGTCCAGGAGAATGAGATCCAGAGAAATTAAGTGACCATCCAGAGACACACAGCTAGTAAGCCACCAAAAGTATAGCCTCGGGCTGGAGAAGGCTCAGCAGTTACCCAAAATTAAAAACTTGACGAATAAATCTTTTTACAAGTATAACCTCAGTGCAGTTCTGGTTCGTGTTTTACCTGTAAACTGTCCGCAGGTCCTGAGTGATGGTGCTGTTCCCAGCCCAGCTACTGCCAGGTTACAGAAGGATGTGGGAGTTTCACAGCAGATGGCCCCTGACAAATACTTTCATTCTAAAGCATGTTGTTTCTCTACCAAGAGTCTTGTTTCTGTCACACAGGGAGTAGTCCTCCTAAGAGGAGCACCGAAGGGTGGTTGTTAGCCATTAATGACTTTAATGGTGATTTTCTTTCTTGAACAGATGTAAGTTGAAGCTACAGCAGAAAACAATGTCTTTGTGGTCGTGGGTCAATCGGCCCAGCGAGCTTAGTAAATTCACCAATCCACTCTTTGAAGCCAACAACCTAGTCATCTGGCCTTCTGTAGCTCCACAGAGTCTCCATCTGTGGGAAGGTAACTCCCCTACCCTGTGCAGAGATTCATCCACTCCAGGCTGTGTCCTGAGCTTGTCTAGTGTCACATACCACAGTAGTTGGTATTTGAAGATGGCTAGCTGGTAACCACCAGCTTGTGTGTGTGGGGGGGGGGGTTACTGTTTCCTCAGTGTGGGCATGGCCTCTCTTCCATGGCAGCTGAGTAACAGGGAGATTAGCAGGGATGCTTTCATAGGAGTTAGTAGGTTGCTGGGACATGAATGAATTGTGAGGTCCTCAGGGAAGGTTTCTGTCTTGTGTCCTTTCTTAAGCTGTTAACACAGTTAAATGAGTGTTAAATGATGGCACACAGTCATTCCAGTAGGCTCTGTAAGTAGACAAAATGCCACCAGTGAGAACTGCAGGTCCTGCTGTTCCTGTTCCTAATGCATTTCTGAGTGTTTTCTAAAACAGGTTCTTAACATGTGCAATTTCTCAGACCACTGAAGCTAATCTCCTTAAATACCAAAGCTTGTTTAAAAAAAAATAATGATCAGAACTCATGTAAAGTATATTAGGTGTTCATTCCACTGGGACAGTAGAAGTACCATTCAACTTCGTAAGCATTTTGAAGACAGTAAGTGCATCTTCATGCATGTTTGCACTAAGCAGCATAGATAGAGGAAGGCCATTGGTTGGTACATTCACCTAGGTTACTGTGAATGCCCATTGTTAACTCCTTCTGATGTGTTGTACCCTCGGTAGCTCATGTATGGAAAATGATTTACCCATTGTGTGATGCTTTCTCTGTCTGGTTTGCATCTTGTTCCTCTTGGCATGTCTGCCCATGCATCCTCCTCCACGGGCTAGGTGCCTCCCTTTGTAGAATTCAGGAAACTAAATGTAGTGTCTAGGTTCCCTGAGCAGGGGCCCTGTGATTTGAATCTGTGAAGGAGTTGGCTACCCTGAGAAGAACCTCTCTGCTTACTCTCTGGATTGTTGTAGACAACCACAGTTAAATGAGGGATCGCCACTCTGCTTCCTTTTTAAAGATCTGGGGATGGTAAACTGACAACCTGAGTTCTGTTCCCAGGAATCATGTGGTGGAAACAGAGAATGTACTGGCTCTGACAGCTTGTCCTCTGATTTACACACACACACACACACACACACACACACACACACACGCACGCACACACGCACAATACACACATGAACATACACATGTATATATCATCTAAATAAATGTAATAAAAATTTTTGCTGTTTCTGAGGCAACTTACTTAAAAGACACTGCTGTAACATGAGGGCATGGTTGGTTTCTGTCCTCCCACCAGGTCCCACAGTCATTAGGTCCCAAAGAAAATCACACAGAGAGTCTACATTAGATTATAAACTGATTGGCCCATTAGCTCAGGCTTCTTATTAGCTCTTGTAGCTTATATTAACCCATTATTCTTATCTATGTTAGCCACATGGCTCAGTACCTTTCTCAGCAGGGCAGGTCACATCCTGTTTCTTCGGTGGTCTGGGCAGGAGTGGGGAAAGAGCTTTCTTCTTCCCAGAATACTCCTGTTCTTCTGGCCCCACCTTTACTTCCTGTCTGGTTGTCCCACCTATACTTCCTGCCTGGCCAATCAGCGTTTATTTAAAACATGATTGACAGAATACAGACAATTCTCCCGTACCACACTGCCATACTTAATCACTGAAGTGTGAGGCCAAATGCCCAGTCTGGAGTTGGGTGGCCTGAAATATGATTATGATTTTACCAACACACAGTGGGAATTTAGAGATGAACTGGTAGTGCGAACACAATTGCTGTTTGTTTATATCATAGGAGGCATTAATAGTGACTTCTCATTGAAGAAAAGTAGACCGAGTAGTTGTGAATTGAAACGGCCGCATGAGCCAGCTTTCTCTTAAGCTGGCTCCATGTCTGTGGATTCCACATGTGCAGACAGAACCAGCTGTTCTATCTGGAAATTTCAAAAATTGTAGCAGGTTTGTTTCTTGTTCTTATTCCCTAAACAGCACAGTGTCATGAGTATTTACAGTGTTCACACTGAACTAGGAACAGACATGCTTGTATGCAGAGGTTAGAAGCAAATACTATCATTTGATGTAAAGGATTCAGTATCTAAGAGTATGATACCAAGGGGTGATTCTGGAACCAATCACCTGAGATGATGTCTGCCCTTTCAGTCCATGATAAGCCAGGGACTTGTCTGAGGAGAGGAGCAGTTGCCTGTGGAGTTGAAAGATTGAATAACAGTGGCGGAGTGATGCTAGTCATGGATAGTTCACACTGAGGCTTACGTTGCAGCCGGTGCCTCTGGCATTATGTCACCACTTCCCAGTGAGGACGGTTTCACTCCTGCAGGCGGTCTCACAGACCAATTATGAGTCCATGATTGGCAAACAGGTGATTTATTTATCAAAGTGGAGATCATGGCACTGTAACTTACCAGCTTATTTTCATGAGCACGTGACAACAGTGTTTTTGTTTGATAACCAGTGAGCATGGCCATGGCAACAGCGGTTCTTAGCTACTGTGTGGATTCTTTAGTAACTGACGAGTCTGTGTACTTTAGAGCACCATGAAGCACAGGGTGAGCCACGTGTGATGGCGCATGCCTGGAATCCTACTGCTTGGAGGCTGAGCCAGGATCGTGGAGGATCATGAGCTTCAGCTAGCTTGGGCCATTTAGCGATAACTTTTTCTCAAAATCAGGAAGGGCTATAGCTCCATAGTAGCATATTTGCCTGGCACGTGCAAGGTCCTGGGTTCAGTCTCTAGGGCTGCAAAACCAAAATCTAAACAAATACATGTGTTGTTAAAAAAAAAAATCAACAGTAGTGCATGGAGTTACCAGTGATAAATATTGCTCCTCTGAACATCTTACTCCATCTGTTTTCATTCCCGGATTCTACAGGAGTTTTTCTACGTTGGAGCAGATCCTCCAAGTATCTGGATGAAGCATATGAAGAAATGGTGAACATCATTGAATATAACAAGGAGTTACAAGCCAAGGTCAATATCCTGAGGAGGCAGTTGGCTGAACTGGAAACAGATGATGGTCTATGAGAGAGTCCTTGAAGGATCTCCCCATCTGTCCTGAGGACCTATCTAGGCCTGAGTCCGTCTCTCCCTCCATTTGCCCTTCAGTTAACTGTACACAGTAGCCTTGAACTTGGCTGTAGACATGGGATCCTGTATTATTACGGCTTTCTCAACACTGCAAGATGGAGGCCTTTTAACACACACCAATATGGCCTGTTAGGCCCTTTGCCATGGGAGCAGGAGATGATGTCACATCACTAACTGTATGACACCTATGCCCTATGCTGTCCTCTATCACCACTTTCTAAACAGTGGTCCAGTCTAGTTAACACTTCATCTAAAATGTGGGTCAGGCTTATATGCATTCAAATATAGAAGTGTTTTTTTAAAACAGAAATGGTTGAGAAGCCAGAATTTTGTGTTTAACGTGTCATCCTGCCCTGCTCCCCACTCCCAGGTATTCCTTTAAAAACAGTTTTGGACTAACGAAGCCTATTTTGTTAAGAAGGAAATTCAGAATAGTTATTTGCGATAAATCTTTCTATAAGGGCAGCAGGTCTGGTCCTCTGATAATTTCATTAAGAAAGGGTAAATTTACAAGTAGACACTAAAATTCTTGCCATAGAGAATTGAAGTAGGAATTCTTCACTGATAGCCATCTGCTACTGTTGCATCGGCTTTTCAGGTTTCTGACCGTACATACAAAATGTACTTTGAGTGATGGGTGTAAATGAGACTGTAGCTTGAATAGAACTCACTTTTTAGAACTAGACAACACGTACAGAATCTATTAAGTCAGAGGTCTGAGTTCTTACTGCACTGGTTGGTATCTGTGTGATTTATTTTACTTTTAAGTATTCTGGGTTGACTTGTGACCTAGACTTTCAGGTCAGCTTGAGCCACTTGTAAATCTGCCTGCTGACTCGTTCTTTCTGTTAGGCGAATAGGATTGCACTGGGTGGGAAGCTAGGGAAGTGGCACCGCTGTCTGAAGCCTTGCTGCATCAGAAGCAGCGGCGCAGTGACTGGCTGCCTTCAGCTCAGGGTGTGGCTGGAGGCAGCACCTCTCTAATCCCAGCACTTGGAAGGCTGAGGCAGGAGGACTTTTAAGTTAGAGGCCAGCTGAGCTGTATTGTGGGTTCCTGGCTAGCCTGCCCTACCGGGTGAGACTATCTAAGAGACTCTAGCAGGAGCTGTGGCCCCTGCTGAAGCACTGGGAAATGGCCGCTGCTCTCCATCTCCAGTTGTCCTGCCTCCTCTCCCTTTCTCCTTCCTTCCACCTGTGGCAGGTCAGGAACCAATCAACAGTCCCGATTCTGCTGGTGGCTTTGTCCACTGCCACCTCTGAGTTCAGCTCTGTCCTTAACCTGCTCTTTGACTCACTGACGAGCAGAGCGCAAGCGAGGCTTCCTTGCTCTAGACCTGTTTGATGCCAACTGTCCTTCTTAGTTTTGAAGAAATTGCCCGATTTCTTGGAGCTGTTCAGTCACCAGCCCTGTCTGTCACTCTGCCACCACCCTACATGTTTTCTCCTATTTTTGGCTCAGCTACTTGTGAAGGAGTCCTCTACTTCTCAGCTGATGGACCCATGAAGAAAAGCATCGGGAGGGTTTTTCCTCTGTGGCTTCTCGAAGTGATTCCCACTGCTGTGGACCAGGCGCCTATGCACAGAAACTTGGGAATTTTGTTATGCTTAGCTAAGGAGCGGTCCGCTGCCCCCCCACCCTCCCCCATGTGCCTGTCTCCCTGATGAACACTTGATGTGCATCCAGAGTCATAACAATGGTATCTAGTACCTTTGCCTGTTTCCTTTTCCCATGAAACAACACTCATCACTGTTTTTGACAAGCTTGCATTTTAGTATGTATTTATAAATAGAGATTATCCAAGTATCAGCTTTGAAAGCAAATCTTGGTATCAGCCCACTTTCCAAGGATCATTTAATAATGCAAATGCTACAGTTTCCCTAAACTCGAGAACTCGCTCAAACACCGTGAGTTGAGGGTTTTGAGGAGTCATTCTGTCCACACCCTTCCCTTGGGTGCAATGAATAAATACAGCAACTACACTCGGGAAACTGGTTCCATGTTTTGCTGAGTTGCTTGAATGATCGTGGCCCTAAAACCTCCAGTGAAGAGGATGGAGGCACAATTCACAAGCAAGTGCGGCTGCGTAGGGGCCAGTAATAATCAAGTGAGACCTCAGGCTCCCGTGCACCCATGGTCTCTGCTTACATCTGTGCGGGGTTTCGCAGTGTAGGCCAAAGACAAAGTGTCAGAGGTCATTACCCTCCTTTGTCAGCAATGCAAGGATGCTTTGGTTTAAGTTAGTAATTTTTTGAAAATCAGAAAACCAGAGGTACTTGATCATCTAAGAAACCTGAAACAACATTGTTGGCAAGACTTTACAGTGATGTCAGTAATTTTTTTATTATATATTGTGAAGAGAAAAGCAAAAGTAATGAAATCCAGTAGTTTTAGCATACATATTTTAAGGAAAAATTAGGCTGTCAAAAGGCAAAAATGTAGAGTGATCTTTTCAACAAGTCTGAGAAGATGGTAGCAGACAGTTATTGAAAACTCCATAGCCAGGATATGAAATCTTTGAAGTTGAAGCCTGACATAGAGTTGGGTCTTCCTGCTGAGTTTCATTTTGAAAAATGAGGTTTAGTGGGATTTTAGCCTTTGATTTGGTCAGGATTTGGGTTTGTGTTAAGTCTATCACAGGAAATATTTGACCAGAATCTAATCCCCCAATGTGAAAGCTGGAGCAGAGCCTTTGTCCCCATCTCAACTCTAGAGACCCTGGTCCCTGGGAGGGGTCTGGTTTGGGGGTGGAGCTCTTGCTATCAGACGTCCATCTGAAACTGGGGCTTTAAGGCCTGTCCACTCATGTTAGCACCAGCTGCATGAGGGTGTGGACGTTTAGCCTTAGACAAGCTATTCCTGAGCAGGAAATGGGCAGGAACTAAGGGAATCCCCACTCCACCTGTGTCTAGAAGCCTTGGCCTTTATGGACAGATGATGCCATTGGACACACCTGGTCCAGATTATAGCATAGGTCCTCATTATATCTCAAGATGGCTTCTTTGCAGTGTCAAAAGTGGTCCGTCAGAGCTGGGATTTGGAAGTCACTACCTGAGAGTGTTTTCTGTGTTTTTGACCATTTTAACAGGAAACGTGAAGGGACTGATTTCTCCTTTTGTACTTATTGGCAGATGGTATGATGTGCAAAATTGCCTTTCTACTGTAAGTTTCCAAATTTTTATTTCTTCTAATTAATTTGATTCTGCTCTCACTCTGTCTCATAACCTACTGCCCACAAGAGTTTCTTCCTTTGACCCACCATCCCAGAGGAAACTTGAGATTGTAGAACTTGGCTGTAGACTTCTGAACAGTCCTGCAGAGGCGCAAATTGTGCTTGTAGCAAGCAGTCAGGAAGCTCATGGTAGGCACCGCACTGTCCTCGTGGAGCCAATGTTCAGAGCCTTTCTCTAGCCTCCTGCAAGTCCCTGGATTGACTGTGACTTGTAATAAGATGACATCGTGCAGCACTGCCTGCATTTATTGGGCAGAGATACTGGCTCCACTTTTAAATTGCACATCTTGGGAAAGGTGGGGTATTCCCACAAGTGTATCTAGAACCCTGTTGCTTAGTCCTTAGAGGTTTGCTAGGTTTGCACTAGAAATAATTGTACTTGCACAACTTAGCTTAATTTAGAAAAAGAATGTGTATTTCTTCAGTAGCTAAGCATTAGAACTGTACTCTGTGTCTGACTGTGACTCTGCATTGAGGTGCACTGTCATTCATGTCTTACACAATAAACTTGCACTGTATGGCGATCATGTTTACAATGTATGCCTTCCTGAAATGTGAGACTGCTGTGTGGAACGGTTTCTTATTGTAAGTCTGTCTGCGCACGTGAGTGTGCAACGCACATAGATTCTTGGGGGAAATTCTGAGTATTTGTAAGTCTGCACAACATTTTACTACTGCCTCTAACGTTCACCTAGCAATGAGTCCGCAAGTTGGTCTGTCACTGGGTATAGCACATTGAGAAGCAATCTATTGAGTTTGGCACTGGTCGGTATGTGGTATTTTTGTGTCAGGTTCTCCTCTGCCTCAGAGGACTGTTACATAGATGCTGGTGTTAAATTTCTAGACAATAGTAATATAATTTGAGTATATTCAAATGCTGCTATATGGGTATTTTGCCTTCATCTGTGTCTGTGCACTACATACATGCAGTCCCCAAGGAAGCCAGAAGAGAGCATGAGAGCCCCTGAGGCTTGAGGTGCCAACAGTTGTGAGCTGCCAAGTAGGTGCTGGTAATAGAGCTGGGTACCATGTGGAACCATTTCTCCATACATTGTTTAAAAATTAAGATCTGCAAAACAGTACAATGCTCTCTTCCATGCTGTCTTTCAGGAGTGAATTGAGAACATTCTTGTAGCTTCTTTTAGAGTGTGTGTGTGTATGCGTGCATTGTTACTACTGTTATTTTGCTAATATACAAGTAAGTCTCAGATATGGTTTCCCTACAAACAGGCATTTCCCATTTAAGATTGTATACTGTAAATACTAATTACTGAGTAGGTTTATTAATACATAATTAAAGTCAAGGGAGGGAAGTAAAATGCCAGCTATTGAATGTAGAAGACATGATGAGATGAGAAAATCATAACCATAATTGCTTTAGGTGGCATCATGCTAAAACTAACAAGCAAAAGTTTGTGAATACAGGATATTGTGTGTATGTCTGCATTTGGATGTGGTATGGGGGGCACATAGGGAGGATGCCAAGTTCCACCCAGTGCCTTCTTCAACACTTTCCACCCTATTTTTTGGGACAGTCTCTCATAGAACCTGACTCACCCACTTGACGACACTATCTGATCAGCGAGCCCCAGAGTTCCTCCCATCTCTGCCACATCCTTACTGTGTGTGTGAATATGGTGTGTGTTGCTATGCTTGGCTCATCAGGCGGGTGCTGGAGATCTGAACTCTGGTCCTCAGGATTGCACAGCACCCAGCCAGCCAACTGATCCATCTCCCCGGACTATAACAGACTTTTCCATCCACAACTTTTTGCTGGTGTCTCACTTTAATCAAAGAACTATCTGAAAAACTGACCCCAGGTTCTCATCCCTGACTCTGCTGACCCAGCACAGGCTGAACCAGAACTGCCATAAGAAAGAACAATTCCCCTGTAGACTGTAGAGACATAGTCAAATGAAAGCTGGGGCAAATTCTTTGACAAAGTAAGATAGTCAGAGCAATCTAGTGTCTGGGGTTGTCCAGAGGGCAATGTGCCTGCCAAATGGGAAAAGTGTACTTAAAAAGTCCCAAGACTTCTGAAGCTTTCACACGGGCAATCTTTAAGTTTGGTGCACACCTGACTAGGTGTTAGAGAATGCCAGTATAAAATTGATGTACAGACAGGGGAAGAAGTGTCTTTGTATGTTGTTTAAAGTTGTGTTTAAGGCTCCTGGTATTCAAGGAAATCCTTTTCAAAAATATTATTTACAGAAAAGATGAAGGAGCAGAGTTCAGTGACCACACATAAGAAACACAGTCTTGGAGCTGGGAAGATGGCTCAGCAGTTAAGAGCACTGACTGCTCTTCCAGAGGACCCAGGTTCAATTCCCGGCACTCACATGGCAGCTTGCTGCTGTCTATAACTCCAGTTCCAGGGGACCTGACATCCTCACACAGACATACATGCAGGCAAAAACACCAATGCACATAAAATAAAATTAAAAAAGAAATACAGTCTTTGAAAAGGTAGTTTGGAAGAAGTAACATGGATGGCCACAGCCTCTGGCAGTAAGAATGGTTATCATTTCAAAGCAAATAAATAACCTTTCACAGCCTTCAGTAACAACGGACACCAAGAAGATTGAGAATCTGCTTTCCATTATAACCAAATATCCCATTTTCAACAAAAAATACAAAGAATTAAGAAATTAGAGTTTATTCAAAAGAAGTTGAAAATAACTATACTATTCAGCAGGGAGTCCGGACAGTAGACTTATAAAACAAACAGCTTTCTTAAATGTGTTCAGAGGGTTAAAGGAAAACATTGACAAGCTACTAAATGAAATAATGTTTCAACAAAATGAAAATTAAAATATGGAAATTATAGAAAATGGAAATCTCAGAGCTGAGAAATGAACCTGAAATGAAAGACTTAATAGAAATGTTGAACAATGTTTGACCTAATAGAAAAAAGGATCGACGGAGCTGAAGAACAAATTATCCAGTGCATGGAACAGAAAGAAAGAGAATGAATGAACCTATGGGGATCCATCAAGAAGACAGAATGTGGATAATAGAAGTCCCAGCAAGGAGCGGGAGAATTGGAAGGAAGGGCTGAGCATTCCACATATTTGATGAAAGGGATAAGTATGCAGATTCAAGAAACTGAGCAGCCTCCAATAGGATGACCTCCAAACCTGTGCTAAGACCTTTATACTGAAACCGTGAAGCCCCCCCCCCACACACGCATGCGCACACACAGCATGCAGAAAGCAGTAAACAAAAAACTTATTATTGGTATTCAGTGAGAAATTATCAACTAATTTCTCACCAAAAGCCACAGAGCCCACAGATCAATGACATGATATTACGAATCTGACGAAAATGAGGGAGAAATCCAGACAGTCCTAGATAAAGGAAACCTGAGGAAACTTGTTACCAGTGGACATGCCCTACAAAATACTAAAGGGAGTCATCCAGCAGGTGTCATGGTGTGCCAGGGAATAATGATTTGAACCCATATGGAGAAAAGGAACATGCCTCCTGTATGTGCAATTTCAAAGACAAATATAAAATTCATTACCACTGTGATTTTTGACTGTAAATTAGTTTTTGAGATATGCCAATGAGAAGACAAGATTATTAACCTACATTAAGGAGTTGATTACCACTAGATGTGAGCTTTGAAGAATGCTCACAGGAGACCTTCAGGGTGAAATAAAAGGGTGCTAGAAAATAGCTTGAATGTGGGTGAGCAAATGTTTATCTTTGATAAGAGTAAATGAGAAGGTAAATAGAGAAATCAGAATGATTGCAGTTTGGATTGTAACTTCACATGTTTACAAGAAAAAGGAAACGCATAGCATTTAATTTGCATGATGTATAAAGATTTGGGGCATTGGTGAGGAAGGGTAAAGCACAGAGCAACCTAGGAACAGAGCCTCTATGTTATTGAGGTTAGTTTTTTTCTAAACTATTGGAACGTTCATTGAAGTTACATATTTTTTATGGCTCCAGGATGTAGCATGAGTAATAAAAACCCAGAGACAGATATTGGGGTCCAATCTGAAAACCAGAAAAACAAAGCAGCCAAGCCACTAGAGAAGTCTTACCTCTACCAAGGCTGGGCGACCCCAAACTAAATAGACTCTGCCCTTCTCTCTTCCCATTTTATATTCCCTGTAGTGTTGGGATTAAAGGTATGAACCACCACCACCTGAATTTGTTTCTGCATTGATCTAGTGTAGCCGAGGGTAGCCTTGAACTCACAGAGATCCATCTACCTCTGTCTCCCAAATCCTGGGATTAAAGGTGTGTGTCACCATTGCCTGACCTCTAGTGACTTTAGCTTTGCCTCTGGTTTTCAGGCAAGAATTATTTATCAAAACACAAGTAATAGGGCACTACACCAGGATCCTGTGTTTCTTGGTTTCCTGTTGCTGTGATAAAGTGCCCCGACAAAAGCAAACCTAGGGGAGAAAGTTTACCTCACAGTTCAAGGGAACAGTCCACAGTCCATCATTGCAGGAGGTCAGGGCCTCAGAAGAAGCCAGAGCAGCCGATCACATTGCATCCAC